>JAMAHJ010000042.1:0-210793 GCA_023627475.1 Aspergillus sp. S3505 | reverse complement strand
GAGGTGGTTCTGTGAATAGCCCTCAATCGAGAATCATTCATGATTCGAGGTGCCTTTCGGGCCTAGCCCGTTACAGCAACAAGCAAAGTTTAACAGACTGACTCAACCGGTGTTTTCATTTTCAAGGCTCGCACGCTACGGCACTATCCAGCCTATTGGTACCAAAATTGATTCAGCTACAATTGAAGGCCATACTTGGGAGCTGTGGTACGGCACTACCGTCCAGGCAGGCGCTGAGCAAAAGACGTACAGCTTCGTCTCGGCAACCCCGATGAACTCATGGAAAGGAGACATTAAGCCGTTTTTTGAATACCTTACATCTAAGCAAAAGTTCCCTGCTTCTACCCAGTACTTGACCAGTAAGGGCACACAACCTTAACCCACACACAAGCAAAGTCACTAATAAGAGCAATGTGAAGACCTGCAGTTTGGAACTGAGCCTTTCACTGGTGGCCCAGCAACATTCAAGGTTTCTCAATGGACCGCCAGTGTCAACTGAGAATATGAAAGCTTCATGCCCTATTCCTCAATGGGCCTGGTAGCCCGCGGCCAGGTGCAGTTGGAATAGTCTGCTTACTCCCACTACCTACAGATGTCTTTGGTTTGCTTCGGAAATTGGGGGCTTGTGGCTGATTTCCCTATAAGCTGGAATTTGGCTTGATGAAAATATCCAGTGTTCTTATATCAGTCTCAGGAGGACTTTAGACAGTTAGCAATCACATCTTTTTGCTTTGTCTAGTCTGCTGTATTTGAGTTGGCTATTTAGCAATATGCTATCAACTAACCATTGTCTTTACTTGGTACTCGTTCACTGCTCTGATTTGCTTCCCTGCGCAATCTTATTTGAAATCTCACCTTTATATTCTTACTGACTACATGTACACAATGGGTTATTAGTGATGGGAGACTGTGTCACGGAGCAGGGGTGCTCGCTAAGTCACATGACATGTTGGATTCCTTTGTGTTGATTTCTTTGTTCTGTTTTAGGGCAGAGCCCCTCGCACATTAAATAGTTGAGCGCTGGCAGGCCCAGCGCTCTTTCCTTTTCTTCCTCATGCTAGTATTTCGCTAGACAGTCCACCAATAGATCTTATGTTGAATGGGATCGTCACAGACTGTGGAGGTCTCGCATAAAGATAGCATGCATTCAAACCTTAGATCCTAGGGACCTCATATGGAAGGGACAGGCAAATTGCATCTCAACCTTGCTTGTATCTTAGTAGGCTGCGGCGCATCCGCTCCGGCGGAAGTAACTTTGACATCCTCATCCGCATCCGTAGTGTGGAGGTCCGCGGACCTCCGTAAAAGCCATCGACATCATGTTGACATCCGCACTAGTATAACTCTCACTAATTTACCCTATTCTAGTCTATTAGATGTGACCGCCTGGTCACGTTGGCTAGTTATCACGTGAGGTGTGGTTGTTTGCTTTGTTGATAAATATGGCGTTACCTCCTTTCTTCCTTCCTCATGTCAATTATTCTCGCCGATAGCTACCTAGGTAGAACACATGAGTTGATGTTCCATTAACCTGGTTGAGCTCCGTGACAACAAACGGACCCGGGTTGTATGAAGTTTGCGTTTGTTTTTCATTCGAATATTTTCCAATTTGATCTATTGATATATCGACCGCGGTAGTAGCCAACGATGATTTATCAGTATTTTCTAACTTGGTTTTATTCGCCTCTTTCTGTAGTGCCTCTCATTGAAATTGCTCCCTCTATTGTTTTGCCGCGATGCTATTGGGAGAAAACCTGCCCCAGTTAACAATTGGAATCACGGTGCAGTACGAACTTAACATCCGTGGAGGGTGAACCGAATAAAATGGATATCAATAAATTTTATGAATGCTATTGCAATTTGGTTCTATTGACTTCTGAGGACAGCATTTATTCTTATATTTATAAAAAAATAAAAAAAAAAAAAAACCAACTCGCATTGCATGATGTGGCCTTTTACCCGTCTGGCAATGGCAGAAATCGGACTTTTTCGGAGTAGATGATGCTGGAGTGCCACTGAGACTGAGAGAAATACTTTAGAAATCATGGAAGAAGATTGTGCTGTGACTGGAGGAACTTTATCCATAGTGGAGCAGTCGCAGTACTTCAGAGTACTCTGTAGTAGGCTGTGAACTATCAAAGCCACTGGCTTGACGCCCTACGGTACGAACTATTCTTAATTATGTTTTCAGTCGGACTATCTTTCCAAGCAGCAGCATTTGGGTTGTCATCATAAAATATGAACCGCATGTAAATCTCAAACTTGAATGATTTTATGGCTGCGGCAGTGCTCGAGGAGATTGGTTCTATATCAAAATTTTGGGGGCTGTTTCCGTTACTGGTGTATGACAGTATGACCATTGCTTCAGTTTCGCTTCTCATTAGTATCAACGATGAAAGCTCACAATCAAAGCTCACAAACTCTTTGTGGGAGTGTATGTTTTGTGATGTGCGCGACTTGTTAAAATATTCTTACAAAGGTAACGTAGTGACAGCTTCGATTTGTTTGTGCATCTTCTCCGAAAGGCCGGTGCTACTTGAAGAGCCTTTCCCAACTTCATTGATACAGAGTGTTCGTCAATACATTTAGTGTCACCCTTAGCTATTGATGCATATCCCGTTGAGATTGAAGATGGGTCCTGAAGCGTTTTAGGCTTCACCATCACTAACAAGATAGTTATTTCCCTTCCGAGCCACATTGCATGGTACATTAATGTTATGAAACCGGGCCCCTGTCACGGAGCTCGGCCAGGTTAATGGAATATCAACTCATCTGTTCTACCTAGGTAGCTATCGACGAGAATAACTGACATGAGGAGGGAAGAAAGGAGGTAAACGCCATATTTATCAACAAAGCAAACAACCACACCTCACGTGATAACTAGCGAACGTGATCAGGCCGTCACAGCCCCAAGTCTCAATGAATGTCAACCAGAGAATAAACTGCTTCTACAGTACACGCAGCGGTAAAACTCTCGCAATGTTAAAGTTTTATATAATGGGGACGCTTTGTGGCCGGCGATATGACAATCTTATCTCAGACCCCAGAATATGAGGATAGTTTGGTTAATTCTGGACTTATTGCCTTGAGTTTACCTATATCTGATACTGGTTTACTTTACGAAGCAGCAGGGGAGAGTCCGGGTCTCATCGTCCATGGTTTCTTTAACTCATTCATTGATGCTCGCAGCATTAAAAGAGAAGCCCTATGTTTCTCTCGCAAATGAGCCGCAAAGACTCTGTAACTGCATCGTCAATCTCTTGTTGTATATTGAGCAAAAAAATTTTTTTCTCTTCCTCTCTTAATCGAAAAGAAAAGTTGAGACTGTTTCCATGTATCTCACATTTTCGGCCTGTATCTATATATCGCCATCAAATTCCCTGTTATCTCCGCATTTGTCCAAGTTCATGAGCGTAGTCATTAGACAGCCCTTACCGTCGTGTATTTTATTCAAATAGGCTAAAAAAAGACTGTACCCTATAGTACGATCCAAGATCAACCATTGGCTGGATCGCCTGTATTGCCCGAGATGGTAAACAAAGGATATAATTGGTCAGCTTGCTCAAGCGAGATTTGGCGGATTGGCCAAATTTCCAAAACGACATGTTTTCCCTTGTCGCTCGAGTTTTCGAGTACAATAACATAAACTTCGAATTACTCGCCCCCCGTGATGTCTCAATTCGACCAGGTCAATCTCTTTCGCGGTTGGCCTTCCATAGACCTTTTGCCAACTGAGCGTCTGAAAAAAGCTGCGGTAGACGCCCTATCTAATCCAGTTGTCTCAGCTGAAGGATATGGCTACGGTCCTGATGAAGGATATCTTCCTCTGCGAAAAAATATCGCCTGGTGGCTTAGCGGCTTTTATGGCCCCATGCGGCCCGTTGACTTCGACCGTATTTGCATCACCGGCGGTGCCAGTCAAAATTTGGCGTGCATTTTGCAGGTGTTCACAGACCCAATCCAAACGAAATGCATCTGGCTGGCGAACCCTACATATCACCTCGTCTTTCAGACCTTCGAAGATGCCGGTTTCTATCAGCGGCTTTGCGGAATACCGGAGGACGAAGAGGGGTTGGATGTCAACGCTCTCGAAGTCGCTCTTGAAGAGTTTGAAAAGAAATTATCCCAAAGAAATGAGAATAATGGAGTGCGTCCCACGTTCTTACGGTGCTGACTGGTTCTAATATTCAAAGGAGGATATAAAATCCCTCAAACCACATAGGAAGTCATATCGGCACGTTATATACTGCGTCCCGACATTCTCGAATCCGTCCAACAAAACAATGTCGTTATCACGACGCGAGTCACTTGTTAGAGCTGCCCGCAAATATGGTGCTCTCATCATATGCGACGACGTTTACGATTTTTTGCAATATCAGGAATCGAATAATAGCTCAGTCCGATCCCGCCTACCGCGTCTCGTGGACATTGATAGGTTTCTTGACAACGGCCCAAAAAGTCAATTTGGAAATGTGGTGAGCAATGGCTCATTCAGCAAGCTAATTGGTGCTGGCTGTCGGGTGGGCTGGGCTGAAGGGACTGGTGATCTCATTTACGGACTTTCTCAAACGTATTATTCTCCGTCCCGTTCAATCTGTAACATTCCCTAACTAACTCTCACAATAGAGGCTCTACGCGGTCTGGTGGTGCCCCGTCACAGCTCATGTCAACCTTCATCAACGAGATGTTCAAAGACAAATTTCTCCAACGACATATAGCCGACACCATTATCCCAGCCGGTGCACGCCGGTATGCTCTGATTATATCCGCTATAAACGAGCATCTGGTTCCACTTGGCATCACTTTTCCTTCTGGCTCTGAGCACAATTTAGCAATCGGTGGATACTATGTCTGGATTAGACTGACCCTCCCGTTCAATGCTGCTCGAGTTTGCAAAGTTGCGCTGGACTACTACAACCTCGTCCTAGGTGACGAAAGTCTGTTTACTGTGCCGAGTAGTACCGCTCCACAAACAGATAGACAACAGCATATACGACTATGCTTTATGTGGGAGGCTGAAGACAAATTGGCAGAGGGTGTAAGAAGACTTGGATCTGCGCTTCGAATGATGCGTGAGGAGTGAGCAATGTATGAATGTACATATATCAAGCTTAGTTTTGATCACATGACCAAGCTACGTAGACGGATTGCCAACATGTAAATAAAATCCCGCAATGATTGGGGTTGCGGCCTCTTTCCGAATCAGGGAATAAATGCGATTCGACCAATCAGACCGCAAGCCCTATTCCTTTCCCAATCTGCTCGCTTCGTGTTGTTTGGCAAGAAAACTATATAAGTGAAAGATAAAACCAGTGTTTACTCGCTGTGAATATCTTTCAAACGTCTAACCTGTGACCGTCAGTGGGTAGGAACGAGCAGAATGGTTCAAATTCACGGTTTTGCTGTTGAGCAGGTGGGTATTTTTCGCCGTCATGAGTCAATAAACTTGTTGACTTAACAGTGGATGGACCGCTATGAGACCGACGCCAAATACAACCTCGCCGAGACATGCTGCGCCTCGATCTCCCTTAACGACCTGATGACTTTCGGTAGCCAAGAAACCGAGTTGGTCGACTTTGCTCAGAAGCAGATATACGGCGCGCGATTCGGGGATCAACGGCCCTACGATCGAACATCGCAAATCTCTATTCAGCCGATCACTCCAACCCAGTTAAACCAATTCTTTCCGGTCACATTCTAGTTACGAACGAAGCGATCCAGGCGAATTTTCTCGCACTATACACGTTGGTCAGTCCCGGTGGTCATGTCATATGCCATTATCCTACGTACCAACAGCTTTATTCTGTCCCCGAATCTCTGGGGGCTGAAGTGAGTCTGTGGTGCTCTTCGGATGAAATGAACTGGCAATTGGACCTCGATGCACTAAAAGAAATGATCAAACCAAATACGAAGGTGATCATTATCAAGTAAGTGTTTTTTACGGACAGCCGACAGGCATGAATGTTCAGTGTCTGACCGGAATGAAGCAAACCTACATTGTCACTTCCTGCAATAAATGGTCAACATTGCACGAGAACGAGATATTATCATTCATTGCGACGAGGTCTATCGTCCGCTTTTCCATTCCCTCGGCCCGGACCACCAGGAACTTCCGCCATCTATCCTAGACTTCGGTTATCAGAAGATAATCGCCACGGGCTCAGTGTCCAAGGCATTCAACTTGGCCGGTATTGGCCTAGGTTGGATTGCTACAAGAAGTACGAATATCATTGAGGCTTGTGCCTCATTTTCGTCGGCCAGATTGACGATCGTGTGGCAACTCATGCTCTCTCGAAGCCATGTGTGAATAAACTCCTCCAGCGTAACCTGCAACTGGCGAGAGAGAACCTGGACGCTGTTGATGCATTCGTATTGGAGTTCAGATGGGCTGCGATCTGGACGCGTCCGCTGGCGGGTACAACAGCGTTCGTCAAATTTATCGACAGGGAAGGCAGGCCGGTCAACGATGTTGTGTTTCGCCAGCGTCTTATGAAGCAAGTTGGGGTCATGTTGGCACCAGGAAGTCAATGTTTCGGTAATGGAATCGACTTCCAAGGATACGTGCGAATCGGCTATGTGTAAGAGCTTCAGACGTTGCTGGATGGATTGCAAGCCTTGCGGCAATTCATGCGCAACGAGTACGAAAAGCTACCTGCTGTATGGTGATCACGATTTGGATGACCGTCGCGATTTGCTTGTTGTGCTCTGTATTGTCCTTTCAGTTCAGAATAAGACCAAGAATAAGACCAAATCCAAACCAAGCTGTGAAAAATAGACGCTCCAAGGTAGATCTGAACCGGATGCCCAGTAGGTCTCGAGCAATTTTCGGACCAGAGTGAAATTCCCCATACCAATTCGTTCCATATTCGCCATTCGGTCTTGAATAATTGTGCGCTCGCCAAGAATACCAGACCCGCAGCCAATGCTAAATATTGGCCACAATATTATGATATTCGTAGGAGAGAAGGGTGGGATTCGTAGCACAGCTCTCCGGACATCGATGTGGTCCTTTGAGAGCATTTGGACACACCGTCGGAGGTGGAGCAATGCGGAATAAACGAAGGCAATATGCGTATACGTTAGCTCGGGGATATAAAGCCACCGGTATTCTTCGATGTGGTGTCAATTGCAATGAACAAATGAATCTCGGTCTCAAGAATAACCGCCTCGCATATAATCGACTGTAACATTTCTATTCCGATGGCCGCTTTTGAGCCAACTTGGGAACTCAATCGCGATAATCGGGTCAATATCGGAACCAAGTCCAAGGAGTAGCCACAAATATCATCCACGTCCTCTGCATTAGTACGTGGGAGCTGATACAATGGCCCGCTGGTAGGGTTATCTATGCAACTTGAACGTGCTGACAAGCCCGCATGATGTCCATGGTCATAAACCATTTCACCAGACACTGTACATAGGGGTCATCTGTGTATGAAGAACACGTAGCCAGAAATGTATTCACCAGTTGCAGTACCCCAGAAAGATGTGTCCTCCATGTATGCATATTTCCATTGCAAACATAGCATCATTGCCGTAGTGATAGTTTCAGCTCTCAGGACCTCTTTACTATTGGAAAGAGCCCGAATTCAAGTGGGATATTGCAAAGTTCGTGAACTCCAGACACACTGTCAAGGACTTCGGGCTAATGTCCCGAACCAAGCGACTATGGTGGCTACAGACTGCGGCCAACAGTGCGTAAAGGAGGCGAGGGGTGTCCAAGGCGGCGCTTATCATTTTTCGAAGAAAGATCTCAGGGGCCGAAAGGAAGAGTCGATTCGCAGTCTCAGTACCAAAGATATGCATATAGAATCGGGAGTCCGTCGATGACACCCATGGCGACAAGTTATCGGATGGTTGGTACCTACAAACCATTGACTGTCTAACAAAGCCGGTAGATCCGTCTTTATTATTATCTACCGCCGTCTGTTTCTGCTCCACACTGGTGTTTGGCTGACGACTCGAAGATCATATACACATCCTCGAGGGTACCGAGTACAACGGGTCATACCGGTCTTCTAAGGTCGCACTATGGATACCTCATCAGTGCCGGGATTTAATTATGCAGGTCAAACGACGTTTTACCTTCACTTTTTTCCGCCGGCATTCCGTACAACCGTCCCGCCTCCTTTGCCGAATTCCCATAACATCGCTTGATCGACCCGTCATTGTTGAGTCTGCATAGCCCGGTATAGAGCAGGTTGATGAAGGTGCGTCTATCATTGGTCACACTTTCAAGAGACACCCTGGTAAATATCAAATTTATCGCCCATGGTAAAGAGCCTATTCCCTTTTCGGTGTTCCAAGCGACGTAGCCAATCAGATATCGTTCCGAATATGTTTATCGGATGCGTCTTACAATAGCCAGTATTATGGTGCCGGAAAAAGTGACTATCCAATGGGGAATGTTCGAAGTCAAATAAGTCAAGGTCCAGTCACCATCTGCTTTTACTGACATACCATCATCCCAGTTTGCTCTTGAGTGGTGCATCGAAAACCCCTGGATGCTCCGTTCCGAAGGCCGCAATGTCGTCGTCTCTGGTACCAGGGCAATGGATTTCCATGTTCATTGGGTTAATGGTAAGTCCCTCAGCCGTTGACCCTATAGTTACAGCGTCTTCACGATTCAACTGCAAGGGACCTAAGACTTCTATTCTAGTGCCGCGAGCTGCACCAATGAAGTGCAGAAAACGGCTTCTTTTAAACACCCTCGGCAATGATAGCAAACGTGGGCCTGAGATGAGAATTCACATCGCTGGCGTACCTCCGATATGGTAAACGATCTTTGATATCTCGATTGATATGCGCTGATGCGGTTCATATGCATTGAGGACAACTCGACCGGTACCCCGGATTTGGTTGTCAGTCCACGAATATACCCACAATTATCTGGGGGTCTGCCATAAGGTTCAGCCTGGGAAGTTCAGCAGGTAAGAAAAAGGCGTATTGGGACATGTTCCCTCTTGTCACAGGTCACAGCGTCCACCCGAGATAGCGCAGCAGATGGCTGAGGGAACATGTTTGCACGGGATTGTGTCATTCCCCTGCTCCACTGGCGGGGAACCTGATTCAGCATCCGTGCTAAGTTAATTAAGGGGCTGAAGTAGAGTCGCCTAAAATTTTCGCACGTCCCCTTCCGTCAACAGAGCAGTGCTGATCCCCAAGGTCTGAACAGGTCTCGAAGATGTACTAAATCTCGATTTGCCTTGGCCTTCAGAGCTGAAACCCGGCCCATCAATTAAACGCTAGATTATACTAATCTCCGTATTTCATGCTTGAGACGGCAGACTATCGCGACAAGAGCGGAGACTTGTGCCGTATTTAGAGAACTATCTTGGACAATCTAGGTCATCATCTCCGGTGTTATTTCGTATTTGCCCAGTATAGAACAAGAATGGTTCGCCAAGGTAGCCTTGGCTGATATCGAGGACCCATTGCTGAAGCCCGATAACTCGGTTACAGGCTGCTTTGGTGGATTCGCGGGGAAAACAACCAGAAATTTTTTCAGGAGGGGAGCAGCAGGGCTAAAGTGAGTCGGTAGCGAACCACTAGTGGCAACATTACTACCGATAGCGGAGTAAACTTGTCTTTCTCTCCGTCTACCCACAATTGCATGGGTAATATTGGGATAGTCTTTTCTAGACTCCTCATGGAGAAGTTCGACATAGGATGATCGGCTCTCGATAAGGGATCGTGAAGAGATTTTAACCGCCAAGTATTACATAGATAATTTAGCGGCCGATTTCCGAACCTCAGGACCAAATCGCAATGAAGTCTAGATTGAATATTCCGAGCTGATGAGATTTAAATGAGTATCCACTGCGCGGGAAATCGCCTGTCGCCGCCATGGAAAGGGTCATATATTAGATTTGCTGCGCCGGCCTTCGAAATGTGGTCCATTCACATAATACTTACTTTTTGCATATAGCACGAAACAACGCCTTGATTCGTTGCGGAAACCATGGCCATAATCGCGGATGATGCGCCAAATCTGGCAGGCAGTGTCATCACTTTGACTGTTCTCGCCTTTATAACTTTTGGAATGCGGGTGTATTGTAGAATAAGCAGAAGGTCGTGGGGAACGGAAGATTGGATCATGTCTGCGGCACTGGTATGTGCCATCTGCCATGTTTAGGACAGAGTGCAGCTGACAGCGATCATGAAATAGGTACCATTCTGTGTGCTCGTGGCGGGCTGCCTTGGAGGCGCGTTCAACGGTATTGGCATTCATAACTGGCGGTTGCAACAGCCTGAGAATGTGAAGTATCAGGCTGGGGGTCAAAAGGTTTCACAACAGCCACTTCGCGAGCCAAACCAACACTAACCAACGCCTAGTTCTTTCTCATTTTCGAAGTCGGTTACTGTGCCGCCATCATTCCGATCAAACTCAGCATCAGTTGGATGCTGATCCGAGTGGCCGAAGGACGCAAGGTGTATGTTTACACTCAGTACGGTATAATCGCTTTGTTCACAACCATGAACATAATTGCGCTTATATTCATTCTCGTCAACTGTATACCGGTTGAGTATGGTTCTGCAATCAAATGAACGTCTGTCTCAATACTTATCAGTCTCGCAGGGCCGCTTGGGACACGAGCCTTCTTGAGAAAGGAGGGCACTGCCAGCCTGCTCATGTTTTGACGGATGTCTATTACGCCACTACTGCTGTAAACATTGCCACAGACTGGATCACAGCTTTAATGTTCGTACCAAGCCATCGGTAGACCTTTTTAATAACCGCCAATACTGACTTCGACTAGGCCGATCCCCTTGCTCTGGCATGTCAAGCTTAACAATGCTGCTAAGATATCTATTGTCGGACTGATGAGTCTCGGTATACTGTTCGTAGCTATCACTGATATGGTTATCATGTTCAAGAGCTGACATTCTAAACACGTCAGGGCGTCTCTCTCAGCATGTGTCCGGCTCAAATACACCGTCAATCTGACCAACCAAACCGATTATCTCTTCGCCGTGGCTAACGTGGTCATCTGGGGATTTGCAGAGAACGCCGTCGGCATGATTGTTGGCAACATCTCAACACTACGTCCGCTATTCCGCAGTCTGCTTGATAACACTGTCCGAAAAGCTGGGTACAGCAGCCGGTCCCGAGGCGGTCCTTCCAAACTCGCCTCCTCGTACGAGTTATCTCAGAACGGAAAGAGCGGTAATAACTTCACGCCTACGCTGACCGAAATTCGAGACGGAAGACACAGCCACTTGAGTGACGATGACAGCAGGGAGCTGATACTCCAGGGCAATGATGCCCGTGACATCCTTGTTAGCCGGCAGATCAACATAGCTTACGAGTAATTGTCTGAAAATGCACTTTACTTCTTATCCGCGGATGAATAAGGACCATCTGTCTCCTCCCTCGCTACCAATGGGAGAACTTCCCCACACTTTACATACCTTGAATTCGGTGTCCCAGGAAGGCACTGGTAATTGGAATAAACGGTATTATGATGCCGGGCAAATATAGTAACACGATGAGAAGTAGTTGAAGGAACCTTGCTTTCTTTGAGAGAGCTGAGTGGTAGCACTATTTTTTTTTTTTTCTCATTTGTGATTACAATGCTCTAGAAACATTCATGGTAGAGCCAAATGACGTCATATTATATATATATTTGATCTTGTACTTATCCAAGCCGCGCTAGCATCCTATCGTGCGTATACGGTCTGGTTGGTCCATTGCTATGAATTCGCCACTCCTTCCTGAGTACACACATAACAGACAATCTGGCGACAATTTGGCGAGGGGTAGGACCGAGGTAAACGTTTACCCCCACTCGGGAATTTGATCGACTACCTTATCTATTGGTCACCTCCTCTATTCTTAGCGAAGAGATCCCGGTGAACAATACTGTGAGCTGAAAATGACACCAAACGATCATCCAGTCATCATTGTCGGCGGTGGACTGGCGGGTCTTGTTGCGGCCTTTGAGCTCTCCAAACGGGACGTCCGGATAGTTATCGTGGACCAAGAGAATGAAGCGAACCTCGGTGGACAAGCGTTCTGGTCCCTCGGAGGTTTGTTCTGTGTAAACTCAGCGGAACAGCGCCGTCTAGGTGTCAAAGATAGTCGCGAACTGGCGATGCAAGACTGGTTGAACACCGCGCGTTTTGATCGTGATTGCGACTTCTGGCCGAAGAAGTGGGCTGAGGCGTTCGTGGATTTCGCGACGGATCACCTGGAACGCTATGTCAAGTCGCTGGGGCTGAGCTTCGCCAGTGTTGGGTGGGCCGAGCGGGGTGATGGACGCGCGGGAGGACACGGAAACTCCGTGAGTATATATATTGCTACCCCGTTTAAATATACATAGCGAACTTACGATCGTATATAGGTTCCCAGGTTTCATCTAGCATGGGGCACGGGTCCAGCAGTCCTGGAGACATTCGAGAGACCAGTCCGAGCTGCGGCAGAGAGGGGGCTGGTTGAGTTCAAGTTCAGGCACCAAGTGGATGGGATCGTTGTCGATGAGAGTACCGGTGCGGCTATTGGCGTCCGAGGTCAAGTACTCGAGCCGTCCGACACTGCCCGCGGTGTTGCAAGCAGTCGAAAGAGCGTTGATACCTTCGAACTGTACGGTAGCAGCGTTCTAGTCACTAGCGGGGGCATTGGCGCCAACGTCGACATGGTCAAGAAGAACTGGCCTCTAGATCGGCTTGGTCCGCACCCCCCGTCAAACTTTGTCATCGGCGTTCCTGCGTACGTGGATGGCCGCATGATTGGAATTGCTGTAGAAGCAGGGGCCAGTGTGATCAATAGTGATCGTATGTGGCATTATACCGAAGGGTTGAGAAACTGGGACCCCGTCTGGCCGGAGCATGGAATCAGAATTATCCCTGGGCCATCCTCATTGTGGCTCGATGCTACTGGGAAACGCCTGCCACCAATGCTTTACCCTGGATGCGACACCCTGGCAACTTTAAAGCACATTTGCGGCACCGGTTATGATTATACCTGGTTTATACTCAACAAGAGTATCATCGGCAAAGAATTTGCACTTTCTGGTTCCGAACAGAACCCGGATCTGACCAACAAGAGTCTCTTCATGACGCTGCGACGCATTCTCAGCTCATCACCACCCAGTCCTGTGCAAGCGTTCATGGATGAGGGAATAGACTTTGTGATCGAACCTACTATTCCCGAACTGGTGGCTGGAATGAACAGGCTCGGCAGAGAGCAGGGCGGACCTGTCCTCGATGCCGAACAGATCAAACGCGAAATCCATCTTCGGGATATTCAAATTGACAATAAATACACCAAGGACGCCCAGCTGATGCTCATTCGAAATGGACGTAACTACTTGCCGGATCGACTTGGTCGAGTGGTGAAACCACATAAACTTGCAGACTCACAACATGGTCCCTTCATCGCCGTACGTCTGAACCTTCTTACGCGGAAAACTTTGGGAGGGCTCGAGACGGATCTGCATGCAAATGTACTGCGGCCAGATGGATCGCGTTTCCCGAACTTGTATGCCGCGGGCGAGGTCGCAGGGTTCGGTGGAGGGGGGGTGCATGGGTACAGTGCACTCGAAGGGACCTTTTTAGGGGGCTGCATCTTCTCGGGACGAACAGCAGGTCTAAATATAGCTGAGGTTGTAGGAAGATCACTACGATCGTCTTTGTAGCAGCCCTTTAGTGTACGTGACCTTTGCATTGCAACTGTTGTCTATATTACAGTTGCTGGTTCTATAATACAGAGAAATAATACATTATACTTGAGAAATTCAAAGGGGATACAAACATTAGTTCAATGATCATGTCCCTGATCTCCTATCGTCATGTGCCAGAGAATACTCGGTCGTGACCACAATACCTGCGTCTCTGGGCGGACTATTGGCATCCCCCCCAGACTCAATAATCCGCTCCTGACTCTCGTTCGACGAGTCATCGTGCTTATCTTTATTTCTCTTCATGATATCCAACTCATATGGATGCTTACCGTCATCCTTGGTACTGTTAATAGCGGTGAAATTTCCAGACTTGGAATTGAACAAGCCACTGCGCCCGGTGCGTTGGTTGCTGCTATACCCATTGGACGAAGATTTGAATGACTGGAACCACCTGAACCTTGCAAAAAGCGGCTTTATACCCGGAGCGCAGACGACAAAGACGGAGACTAAGGCTTCGCGGGAGGCCCAGCCCAGGGCAACAGAGAGTTTGTCGATATTCGAAACCGAGTAGTACGCACGAAGGACAGCGGCAATCATAACAAAGATTCCAGACGAGAATAGAAGAGCTAAGACGAATTTCTGAAATGGTGGAATTTTGGCCGTGATGATAAGTGGCAATGGAACACACATGACGCCCAAGTCAGTTCTATTCTTCTTGTCAGACATATCTTCAATTGCAACTCAAGCCAAAACTCACACAATGTTCAAGACCTCGATCACGATATAGTTGAGTGGCCTGGTAGTACAGTTTTCTGTTCACTGTTAGCTGGGCGTATTGAAAGCCGACGACACTGATCAGGTGCTTACCCCCTGCAAACGGTTTTACCTGCCAGTTCTTTTGGATTGGATGACAGATAGCAAGGTCGAAGATCAAAGAGGCCAAAAATGTACACATGCAAAAGGCGCCCATGATCAGAGTCATGCGATGCTGCCATAAACCAGTTCTGTCGTCAAGTCAGTAAGGCATAGGTTCGGACACGCAATGGTACTGACGTGATTCGGTTGTAAAGAAACATCAGAACACCCTTGAATGACCACACCAGACAAATGTACGAAATCCAAGCGACGAAGGCATATATACCGCCTTTTTCAAGCTTATGTACCTCGCTGTCTGGGACTTCCATCGCCGACTTCTCGTTGAGACCAATGTTGGAACCAGAGAGATCTTCGCCAATTATCAGCGCTCGCTGCGTTGGTTTCAAGGGAGAACGACAATTGTGACGATCATACCTAAGAGGTAGAGGAAAACCGTGTGCATTGTCCAAAAAACCTACAGAGTGGAAAATTGTTAATCAGCTATGCTGTATAGCAGCCGACAGACACGGATCATCTTTTACTCACCACAACAAACCCTAGGCAGAGGTCGTCCCAATAGAACTTGTGAGATCCTGACGACCAACGCACGAACAGACGCAGAGCAATGACCATCAGGCCAACAGCATACGAGCCGAAAAGTTCACCGTGTAAGCTGTATCCCATTTTGGTGCTATGGCGAGTGAACCGGACTAGGTGTAATAACAGCGGAGGAAATTAAAGACATGTAAAGACAAGTAACCAGGGTAGTTTAAGTAAAAGTACGCAGAGCAAGCAATGAGTGTAAAACCCGTACGCTGCGAAAGAATCTTCATTTCTCCCCTGACAGAATGCACGGAGTATGGATCCAAATTAACTTAATTCTATCCCCATAGTCTCCCGCATCCATGGATCAGACGCCCAGCATATCGTCTAACTGTGGGGAGCCAAGAGAGACTGAGGCCAGGAGAACACGAGGACAAGCGTTCCAGCATTCTGGCACCCCCATGTGCGATTTACAGCTAAGCATTTTATTACTTGCGTCGAATACTAATCTATGATCGATGGAGACAGATAATTCAGATCACACGTATTGCCGGTATGGACAATAGCATCATTTGAGTGAGCGGGAATAGATCCATTAGCCCGCTAGAGATGTGGATACATGCTCGGTAGAGAGTAAATGCTAACATTCGAACACTCAAAGCAATAGCCGGAAGTATGACAGAAATGGTGGAAGCCTTGGCAAACTTTATCGTGACAGTCCTCATTCCATCTTTTTAAGTTTCATTCATTGTTTTAATGGCGCCGTCTCCTGCATAGACTGTCTCATAGTTCCGTTGCTGCGTGAATACGGAACGGGGAAAGCTCTCCGCGTAATCATTAGGATTGCCGACAACGTGAATCTTGGGGTTAAATCATTGGGCCACGGGCATTGTTCTTGAATTACCTTCGTCAAGCCGATCATGGTCGGTGCAGCTTGCCATGAGACAACCAATTTCTATCCTTTAACCCATTGCACACTATCACAAGTCAATTACAACATAAGCCATATGCCCTATACGTAGGGGCCATTTCAAAAGGTAGTCTACGTACGGAGTAGCCTCCTAAAATCGTTACCCGGCACTTAAAGGTAGAGGTCTATAAATAGACGCTTTCAGTTACTCTTCATAGACTAGCACAAAGTCTGTACATAGACTATAAAGTGTACACCACACGATAGTTCTTCGGGGACCATGCTAGGTTCAGAGTTGACAGAAATGACGGGTTACCGGTTCCGCAAATCCACTTGGAACCGGTTGGGTCTCGAGATCCCATGACGAATCTTTCGATGATTTGCATCTTCACCTGCGTGATAGCCACTCAACAGATTACCGATGGAGTTGAAAATCCTTTGATTGGTGCGAAAGTCTCTCCCAGAATGGAATAGACTGCGACGGGCAACTAAAACAGATCGCTTGGCAGGACCCCGAAGGTAGTCGCCGACGTTTTTCCAGCCGATTTGTGGAGCGATCTCTTCGGAGAACTTACTCTTCATAGCGCCCGGAACCCAGTACAGGGGTTGTTCCGTATCTGTTTCGTTGGCTAATCGAAATGCGGACCCATCGAGCATATACTGATCACTATTAGTACTACGGGAAATACTCCATTCCGGGAGGATGGGAACATTTATGCCAAGTAGGTTAAGGTTGCTCGCCAAGTAGGTTAAGGTTGCTCGCCAAGTCCGTCGTAGGTCGTGCCACTGTCTCTAATGCTCCTTGTTAACTGTAAATATATATGCATCACAGCATGCAGTGCGCTGTGTTCATGTTACCTATACTATGTACAAAGTAGTCATTATTGTTTCCGTAGTCTGCCCATAGTAAATGAGTCCGAGCCTCTGGGATACACTATGGGTCCTTGTGTGGAGGATGTCGAAATCCCGCTGGCCAGTCAAAGTCAAACTTTATTCCGCGGGCGAATGGGATAGGATTTAGCTTCTCTGTTAGGCTCTACGGGACTCTCATTACTCTATATTAACCGCAGACCAATCTTGGCGTACCCAATGTTAAGTCCATGAAGCTGATCGTAATAAGATCTAGAACATGAAGGAAAATAGGAAATTGGGAAACCGGTAATACATTCTGGCTTCTGCATAGCAGGTCAACTGTGACACTGCTGCTATGGATATTATAGGCTGGTGGACTTCATAATCGTCGCTCTACAACGCTTGCCGATTGGGATTAACTTCGGTTAGGACCGCTCACCTCAGACAGCCTCGACCCCCTGTGGATCCGGAATTGCCGTTCTCTGTATAGGGACGCCGATGAGAAGCTGATATCAGTCTTGGTAAAGCATACGATCGCCGTAGTTTATCACATGCGCTGGGTCTTCTAAGCTGAGCAACAGTAGTAGACCGTGTTCCTCGAGACACAATGCTCTTCACCCGTGTAGCCAGTTGCTTCCGTGGGCACCGTGGGCACCGTGGGCAAATCTAAGAACAATGAGGCCCGTCATTTTCCGGCCCGTGTTCGTTACCTCTACTGCGATCGGCGGCAACGGCCACAGGACGAGATAGAAACTGTTGTGATCCGGTACATATCAAGATTCGGGAATTGCGAGAGCGAGCTGTTGTGCAATGCTTTACGCAAAAATGCCGTCGAGAAGTTGCTGTAATGCAAGCCATATCCAAAGGGCAACACAGTGTCTGGATAAGATTAGTATGTTTTCTCAGTTTAGTTTCTCCCCCAGAGTCATATCGGTCATAGGATCTTGATCCACATAACGAGCAGGATACTGGGTGACAAACAGTCATCCAGCTGGCGAACGAGGCCGGTCAAGACGTTAGAAATCTTAAGACTACCATCCTGGCACGGGTTTTGTAGAACAGGGTTGCCGCCAAGCAGATCACCCACTCGAATAATCACACAGGGTTCTCCCAGAGCACAGAGCCGTTCGATCAGCGCTAACTGTGCAGCGGACCAGACGATTCATTACTGGTCTTCACCTCGCTCGAGGTGGGCTGTGATAGTATGGGGACACGCCGAGGTACTGCCAAACAGTTGCAAGGTAGCGTTAACATAGGTGCCGGTGAGAGCTTTTCTTGTGAAGTTAGACATCGAAAGCGGTAGTTTACCGTGGTTCTTGTTCAATCCCATGCTCCTCGCGACTGACGGCTCGCCAGGGTCTGGCTGGCAAATGTGTTCACGGCTGATCAACCCAAAAATGCTGCGCGACAGTCCCGTTCACGGCACTGCAGTCGCTGACCACGTGGTGGTGCTTAGCTGTTCAATTCCAATGCTGCTGGAGGATCATTCTAGTAGACAGAAGTTGATACAGGCCAGCGTGTCATTGACCATGTTATAAGAGAAAATTATGGCGGAGACCTGCGAATCGCGGGTACATGGCTGAAACGGAGCAAGTTAGTATTTGACAAGTTCTTGTAGGGTGATGTTGCCTGGAATCCATAGCAGTTATATCCATTACGATTCAATGTTACATCCAGCGTAGTTTTTCATGTCGCAAGAATCTTCGACATGAAGCTAATAGTCTTCTTCGAGTCCTCCAAGGAAATGTACTGCATAACCTTTGATACGTCTTGAGTCTTGATTCTTCTCCAGGTGTCTCAGACCTACGGCCCCAGCTTGGATTGACGTCCAGTATCCGAGGCCAGAGCGGCCGCCGTTTTCAAAGGCTGCAGTAAGTGGCATGTGCATGGCGCACGAAGTGGTAGACGAGTACTACCATGCTTGATTCTCGGTAAATATGGAGAAGTTGACGCTAAAATCAATGCCGTCAGAGAAGCCGACACAATACAGGCCCATATTCGACCTGTAATATGATAGAAGGCCCAACCACAAGGGGCCTTTGCTTGTCTCGAATAGATTGCTCAGTCTTTTTGTGATATTCATGGCAGACACCAGTATTGCTGCGCGGCTCGTCGGCGATGGTTGAGCGTCATAGACCTCATTCTGGATCAAAATTGTAGATACAATGACAAGATTAGGCAAGTTGCTACCATTGGCATTGGAAGCGTATATGAGTAACTATGGGACAAGCGAGGAAAGGGATTTTATATCAAGAACAGGAGCAGTCCTTAACGGATGTACGAGAGCGAAGTGAGACGAAATGTCGGAATTGAATCGGCGGGGCGGGGTTCCAAGGTAGCTTGGTCTCGAACCTGCATTAAACAGACAAGTCATTATCAACCTGAAGTATCCAATCTCGATTCAGGGCACATGAACAGCCACGACTCTGGCTGCCATTGGTGTCTTTTCGCGAGCCCGTCTGCATTTTAATAAGACCTGGTATACTACTTACAAAGAAGGTAATGCCGCATTGGACTATGTCTCTGTCTTTTCCGTGAGCAATGCAGCAACCGGAAAGGCGAAGACCGCATCAAACAAAATCCCTTATTCGATCTGTGGACTGGGCCATCCGGGCCGTGTTTCGAATATCAACGAGCCATAACGGCACACTTGTTGTTCCCTTGCAGCTGACCGATAACCAGAACAGTGGTGGTCGGCCTGAGCGATAATCCGATATCAAATGTAACGACCTCCCTATCCATGTCATTCAGGCTCCTCGCATAATGGGTGATGAAGTAAATCGTAATGGAAGCTTTGTGATGCACGTCTCCGCTAGGCATGTCAATGGGGCTTTGAGACTGTCAAGCGGCGCAGTCGAAACGAAACTTGTCGATTCCATAGTGCTATTTCCTCGAGTATAACGCTCCTTTGGAGCCTTGTAGAATACTGAGAAGCTTCAGAGGATCTGTATAACGTGTCAGTCATTGCCAAGAAGCACAACACGCCGCATCATCTCAACAGGCTTGTCTCGTGGCAGTCTATCCCAGGATTGGCACACGTGTCTGGAGTCGGTTATTATACCATTTATTTTGAATGGCATCCTGCCAACAGTCAAAGTGACTCTGACCATGGAGTGTATCTCTTTTTCTAGCGGTAGCGCAAGCCCTCCGCGTTACCGACAACAGGGGCTATCTTCCACCGCTGGATCACTACGCGCCTCGGATAGATATTATCGGCCCATACTCGCGAGATGGTCAAAAAGAAGCGTTGGCCGTTATCCGACCGGCATGAATTATCTGCGGAGTATCTTTGGCGACCTTCGAAATGGGGGTGTCTCTCGATATACGGTTCAGGCTTGCGGGTACATACGGTCGGGAGTGACTGGCAATGGTCTGATTGGAAGTGTTGAACTAGCTCCGTACGCGAGGGTCGACGATAAGGAGTGATGTGTAGCGTTCTTCTAAAATATTGCGTCCCTGACTTGTACATATATTCGTGGTACTCTTATGTTGCGCTCAAAATTTCACTTTGGAATGACATTCTCGGCCTGACGCGAGAATCGTGGAAACATCGATGCGAAATACCTATCTTCTGACAGTCACGCAAATGTATCGTGCTTTGCAGCCTTTGCCTGACCACCCAGCACTCGCTTGCCACGCCGCATTCGGCCGCCCACACGGACAACAGTAGACCGCCATCCAGTCGGATTTGACCATATTGTCGAATCCTAATCTCCCGCAGGATACCATGAGGCGTACTAATACTGCTTGTTTTGGACAGATCAGACCAGAAAAAGTCAATTCATAGCCACGTATTCGTCCAGCATATGCGCGGAATGATCATTGCCCACATCCACATCAGCACATGTTCTGACTCGGTATCTAACGGCACGTAGCACTCGATGCAGGTCTCCAGATGTATCGGCATGTGTTCCATAGAGTATGCCCATACTTTTACCGGACCCCGTATGATCGGGCATGGACGTGAGCCCTGCGACCTCCGCAAAGTTGGTCTCCACTTTCGACCTCTCGTCCCCCGCAAAAGCTGTGGTGCACCGCCAAGAGCTTCGGGATAGCTATGGGAAGATCCTGTTGAAGCAGTTTGAGCTCCTGCTGAAGGACAATCACTCAGCGTCAGAGCATGGATGACATCGTATCTTGCCACCGATCTGGACTCGGCCCGAGAGAAATCCAGCTCGGGAATTTATGTAAAGGATGCAGCTGGTAGCAATGACGTAGCTCCTATCAGCAACCCCCGTGTGTCCGTGTACATGCTACTTGTATGTTTCTTTCCTTATTTTTTTATGGGCATGAAGTAATGCAAAATAAGGGAAACAACAATTGAAGGATCAGCAACCGGTCATTGCCAGCCTGATTGCACTCTCACTGGCCAAAAGGGAAAGGAAAGACAGGTTATACCCGTTGTTACATCATAAGGATGTATTGCGTCTCTCCGCGACAATTGGGCCAGCGCATTCGCTTGTTGAACCCTAGCCTACTTAGAGCTCCCGATATATTCTTGCCCCCCTCTTTTCTCGGTTCCTCTTTCCTTCTACACTACCTCAAGACCCCGCGATATACCCATCCAACCCCCTACATACCACCTCCCGAGCAAGTATCACGACAAAAATGTCTTCCCTCCGCGCCAACTTCCCCCAACAAATTGGCTCCGAAGGCCCCCCGATTGCCAGTCGGGGTCGCCGTGAGTCCTACGCCCGGACCGATGAGAGCGTCACCTTTGAGTATCCCGATGAGAGCCAGATGCCCCACTCACCTACCATCGAGGGCATGCGCTACAAGCGCACTCTGACTCAGTTCTCTCTCGAAAAGAAGGTGACTGTCGTTACTGGCGGAGCTCGTGGTTTGGGTCTCGTCATGTCGCAGGCCATCATCATCTCCGGCGCGGATTTGGCCATTGTCGACCTGAACAGTATGTTTCTGGGTTCACCTCTCGTTCCTGCTGTACCCATGCTGACCCAATTCTCTTGTAGAGGACGAAGCTGAATATCAGGCCAACAACCTGGTAAGACAATTCAAGGAGGAGAACCCAACCTTGGAGCTGTATGTTTTCCTTTTGTTTGTATAAGGCGGGACGAGAGATCAATGCTAACTTGAAAAGACCTCCTAAGATTACCGCCCACTACGCCGATGTCGCCAGTCCCGACTCGGTCAACAAGGCCCTGGAAGAGATCATTGCCCAGCATGGTCGCATTGATAACCTCGTCACCTCCGCCGGTTTCACGGAGAACTTCGATGCCATTCACTACCCCCATGAGCGGATGCAGAAGTGCTGGGCTGTCAACGTTGACGGATCATACCTTTTTGCCACTGGCGTTGCCCGTCATTTGATCGAGCGCAAGGCGCCCGGTAGCATTGTCATGATTGGCAGCATGTCCGGTGCTGTTGTCAATGTTCCGCAACCTCAAGCTCCCTACAACGCCGCGAAGGCTGCTGTCCGCCAGCTCGCCTCGTCCTTTGCCGTTGAGTGGGCTCCCTATGACATCCGTGTCAACTGTATCAGTCCAGGTTACATGATGACTGCTTTGTAAGTGACTGTCTGAGAGGCGTTTGTGCTCAATTGCTGATTTGTGCCCTAGAACACGCAAGATACTTGATGAGAACCCCGAGCTGGAAGAGAAGTGGACCTCGCTGATTCCCACCGGCAAGATGGGCGATCCAGAAGACCTCATGGGACCCGTCACTTTCTTGCTCAGTGACGCTGCCAAGTATGTCACCGGTGCCGACCTGAGAGTCGACGGTGGTTACACTTTGACATAATTGTTTGTATTTCTTCGTTCTGGGTTGTTTTAATTAGCTTTGTTTGACGATGCTTTACGGTCTGTGTTTATGTTTGCTGGTTCATGGAAACAGTTATGACATAGAAGACGTACCAGGTGTACGAATAGATAGATGACAGCCGGGTTTCTGTCGTGTTTGTCGGTACATAAATGATATCGTTACGAGATGACAATGAAGTCCTCTTGATCTGACTAGCAATAGACTTCGTCAAATGACGTAGCATATCAGGTTATCTGGAACTGCAACACCGGGCAGCAGCGTATCCATGGAACCCCTGGCGGGACACTTTTCGCATCATGAATGTTGTCGAACCATACTCGGTTCAAATCAGCATCCCGGGAAGGACGGTATGGCTTTTAATGTGGAGAGCTACAACGTCGTCTACAGTGAGTATTAGTCTTCCACAGGGTATCCCCGCTTCAAGCTGCTCAAGGTTAAAATTCATTCTTGTTCACCCAAGCCCAATACTGTACCATCGGATCGCAATGCAAGTGATCATCCATGCCAACCTGACAGCCGGCATCAGTGCGCACATGTCACATCTTCTGGGAAGGTGGGCTTAGTTCCGTGGCGGTATCCAATTGTGTTCGGAGTTCGGCGTGGTTCCTAGAGGCGATCTGCGCCCAGCAGCTTGGATATCGTACATAAGACGGAGTATGTTCGCCTTGTTTATACATCCCCTATTAACACAGGCCATGATTAACCAGACCGTATACGAGAGTTGATCGTAATTTCTTTGACTGGCGTCGCATCGCGGGGCTCTAAAGGCCTGAGATACCTCCAAACACAAAGAACAACCGATTGGACGCATGCTTCAAGAATGCGATGATTCAACTATCGGTTATGAAACAGCATCCTAACCCGCTTTATCGCTGCCGACGACTCATTGATTGGCCCCCGGCAGGCATGCGTAATCCACCCCTGTGCTGCCCCTCGCTTTACCTCCATGTTCAGCACACTGATAGTGATAGTATATCGGCAGTCGAGTGGCTTGAAAAACCGCTATCCAGTTCTCAAGCTCCGGTGGTTTATTCCACTGTTATGAGATGAATGAGAGCCACCTTCGCATCTCCGTGGAGTCCGGTGTCTCATAAACCCGAGGATAAGAGGACTCTTGATAGAAAGATCCAGACACCACACGCTAACCAAGACTGGCCTAGTGCAATTCCCCAGCAGAATTCTGATGCCTGATTGGTGGAAAGTTTTTGATTGGTCCATTGGCGACGTGGCTCCTAGGGCTCGACTATAGGGCTTGTCAGTCATGTTACTCTGTACGGACTTGTACGGGTGCAAAGGTCAACATATAGGGCCTTCTACAGGAAAATACCATCAAGAACCCTCTGAACAGTTGAGATATTCTCGATGGCCTTGAAATGAGCAATTATCCTCAATCCGGCCGTTCCGCAGCACAGCCACCGTGGAGGTATCAAGCTTTATTTAGGCCGATGGGGCATCGTCGGCCATCGACCAAAGTGGATCGGTCCTACGCAAAGCATGACAAGTCTTTTCTCTCATTTCGGCCTTCATATGGCTCAGTACTATGGCATAATCTTAGAGCCTGCCGCCAATGACTTAGCCAATTTCGCTTCATCTCATTTCCGGTGCTGTTCTTCCGGTTCCTGGAAGCTAGATACGGCATAGCAGCTAGTGTCCGTTGCAACGAGATGAATCAAACTAGTACTAAAATCCGGAGGTCGTGGAAAAATACTATTGCTCTAGTCTATTAATACGCCGTAGTCTCCATCGTTCTCTGAGGCTAGCCATGGAAGAGACTGGTCACCTCGCGATTTTATTTGCCGGGTGTTCGGCGCCCCCCCTGATATGCCGGCGGCTTTATCTACTTCCTTTCCCCGTTTGTTTCGCCGTTGAATTTCTTGTTAAGCTAAGCCCTTGTCCGTTGTCATGCTAAGAATATGCCAAGGTTGGCTCTGCTCGAGGGCTCTACTGTGTCTTCTGCTGCTGCTGCTGTCGCTGTGTGTTCCAGACGTGCGGGCGATTGATCTCAAAATTGATGATGAGCGTGAGTGTTCCGTGGTATCATTGCAGATCTCTAGTCGAGATCTTCGTTCCGCCATGGCTGATCCTTGGTCTCCGTCGTTTAGAATCCATCAAAGATGCGGCCAGCACGGCTGCCTATGGGATGATGATCCATTATCACGGCAATGAAACAGGACAGATTCCTGGAAAGTTGCCCGACACATGGTGGGAAGGAGGTGCCATGTTCATGACCTTGATCCAATACTGGTACTTCACCGGCGATACCACCTATAATGATGAAGTGTCTGTTGGCATGCAATGGCAGTCTGGCAACGGCGACTACATGCCAACCAACTGGAGTACGTATCTGGTAGGTCGCTGAACGTTACTAACAGCATCAACTCTGGTCTAACAAGTCCCAGGGAAACGATGACCAAGTATTCTGGGGTCTGGCCGCCATGACCGCCGCCGAATTACAGTATCCCGAAGTCGATGATGGTTATTCCTGGTTGTCCCTGGCGCAGGGCGTCTTCAACACCCAGATTGAACGATGGGATACCAGTAATTGCAACGGAGGGTTGCGTTGGCAGATCTACGTTTACGAAGCCGGCTACGATATGAAGAACACCATTTCCAATGGGGGGTTGTTTCAGCTGTCCGCTCGTCTTGCGCGCTATACGAACAACGACACCTATGCCGACTGGGCAGAGAAGATCTTTGACTGGTCTGCGTCGACTCCGCTGTTAAACAATAACACCTGGAACGTGGCCGACTCGACCAACATCGAAGACGATTGTACTTCTCAGGGAAATAATCAATGGTCATACAACTATGGTACAATGCTAAGCGGCGCAGCATACATGTATGCTTATGTATGTCACCCCTCTAGTCGGTTGATTTGTACCACAATCTGACTATTTAGACCAACGGCACATCCAAAACCAAATGGCAAAATGCTGTCAACGGCCTCCTGAACGTCACCTTAGACACCTTCTTCCCTGCAAAATACGACCATGCCATGTCAGAAATCCTCTGCGAGCCCAACGAGGTCTGCAACAATAACGAAATCCTCTTCAAAGGCCTCACGTCCGCCTGGCTCGCCTTCACCTCCGTCCTCGTCCCGTCAACGTCGTCGAAAATCCTCCCCAAGCTCCAAAGCTCTGCCGAAGCTGCCGCCGAAGCTTGCACTGGAAACAATAACAATACCTGCGGTGTCCGGTGGTACACCAGGGAATGGGACGGATGGAGCGGTCTTGAGGAGCAGATGAGCGCGCTGAGCGTGTTCTCATCGAACCTCATCACCACCAAGAATTCAACCCCGGTCACCTCGACCACCGGTGGCAACAGCACTAGCAATCCGGCCAGTGGCACAAATGATAAGAACGCGCAAGGTCATACTTCGCCGGCTGTAACGACCGGTGACCGGGCTGGTGCCGGCATCTTGACGGCTGTGTTCGCGTCGGGATGGATCGGTACGATGATATGGCTAGTGCTATGATATTTTCTATTGCTTCTTATTTTTTCGGCGTCCTCACATTCGTCTTCTTGATGTCTGTACATAGTAGATCTTCAACCGTATATAGAGCCGTTCGTGATCGTGGCCGACGATCAGAATGATTTGCCGAGAGTAGAAATGCTCATCTCCCGGTGGCCAATGCACTATCCCGAGGCTGGGATCAGCGCTGTTGTTGGAGTGCGGCAGAACTTGAGGGTGCTCCAATATCTGAAGCGCTTGGTACATTTGGTCTCAAGCAGTCAGGATGGGTAGGGGCTGTGCAGGTATTACTTCAACGACAGATGCCTATTCGGACACATTAATGAGCCCGATATGCAAGTACTCGGGGGTATACAAGGATATGCGACCATTAAGTCCGAGCCATAAACCCAACATTGATTTAAATTATATTCTTTCAGCACTTGCTACACACATCTTCACAAAAATATTTTCCCACCGGAAGAAGCCAGGTACAGCAGCGAATGCATGCGGTCCTAATGAAAACCGGGTACAATTGGAATAATACCACTACCAAGTAGGGCCGAGATACTTTTTTCGAGGAATAGTAAGTATATTTCCGCTTTTCGATGCCCCAGAGTATTCTAGAGTATGCACAAGTACAGATGATATACAGAATAAAATATCCGATTCCCCAACAGCAATTTCTTCCACAACCTATCCAGACTTCGAGTCCACATCTGATACTATGCTACTCAGATCCATCAAGTGCTTGAATCATCCAGTTAGCAAGAAAGCAGACGACTGGTGCGAGTCGCTGATGTTTAGTGGCAAGGCTTTACGCCCAAGCTCCGACCAAACTCATGCAAAATGCACCAAGAAAGACCAGAACGCAAGCAATCACTCTCTTCTTTCCCCGGAGCACTTTCCAACTCTCGTCGCTGAGGAAATCCTCCGACATCAGTTCGACCAGCGATGCGAAGATCAGTAAGCCTGCCGAAATGGCATTCATAGTACCAACCAGGAGCAACCCGACCTCCGAATTAGGACTGTAAAGAGTGTGTGTGGCAAGGCCGATGGCTTGACCAAGGGGTGTCCTGTATTCATTAGCATGTGTCAATCGCTTAAAGGTTTCGTTGAACATACGTGCATCCATATGCGAGAGACATGACCCATGGCTGATAGGCCTTTCGTGGCCAATTCAGCGACGCAATGCGGGCGCCCAATGCGAGTCCTTCGAAGCTCTCTGCACGCACAAGTTAGTATATCCGCTATGCATGAAAAGGAAAATACATACGGTGAAACACAATAGCAATGAGAAGAATGACAAACGAGTTCCCGACAGATACGCTGAGGGACATGCCGATAAACACACTGTGAAAAAGAATTCCCATCTCGAGCAAAAACACTTGCATCACTGCTTTCTTGTCTTGCAATTCTGGAGATACACTCGAGGTATCATCGTCGCTACGCTCGAGATCCTGTTCAACAGCTTCTGTTTTCCGTTCCTCCCAGGCTTGTGGAGATTGCGCGGGAGCTGACGGAACCCGCGAGATACCTTCATGATCCTCTCCCATCCCCTTGATGGATCGACTCATGCTGGAAGAACGTCCGACGAGTGGTCCCAAGTCGCTCAGGTGTCTGCCATCCAGCATCACCGCCGGAGCCCTTGGATTGGCGGCTGAATTGGGCGGCTCCGTGATGTCGATTCGGGGCACTTGAGGGGTACTTTGGCGAACCGGCTCGGTTGGTGGTCGACAACAATGCCGCGCGGGACTGAACACCATTTCGATCACCGTTACGAGAAAGATGCCACCCAACGAAATGGCCCCGGGCATCGCGGGGTAGTCCGTGGTCCAGAAATTCGACAGACATGGGTCCCCCAACGAGGTAAAAGCCGTCGGAAGTAAATGAACAAACGCCGTCGCAATCAAAACTCCAGTTCCGAAATGGGTGACGAAGAAGAGAAAAGAAGGCGGAATGCGCAGACGAGGAAACCAGACGGCAAGAATGGGAAAGGCACAGGCCAGCGTCGAGACAGACAAGATGATAAATAGGCCTGCGACGTGCAGGGGAAGATTATATTCGTCGCCATTGACGCCACCTTCCTCGCAGGTTGACCGTTCAGGGAGACGTCGTGGAGGGGGTTCCAACTTGACGATCCCGGCATTGCTTGTTGGGTGCCGAATATGGGAGATCATAGTCGATGCGACCGCAACGGACAGCAGCCACAATGCCCATTCTTTAGCCACCTTCCATGTTCGATTCGTATTGTTTGATAGTATGTTCCCTGATGTAGCAGCATGGCTGCTGGTCGGGGGAATGGAGCGTCCTGCGTGGCCGTTAGCAATATTGTCGCATTCCGCGGCAATGATGGCTTTTACCTGACAAAGTCAGAGACGCTCCCTGAGGACCAGGTATTTTCTTCTCTCGTCCTGAGTCTCTAGCAACAGTTATTCCTCCTTCATCCCAGCCTGCAAAGGACACTCCGACCAGCCCCGCGCGGTCCTGCAACTCCCGAGCGTTGGAGATACCGTTCAAGTCTTGGCGAGTGGTGAGATCGGGGGAGAGATAGGGCGGATTCTGGTTCCAATCGGGATGGACAAGGTCATCGTCGGTGCGCGAGGGACAGTTCATTATGAATTAGACTTATTTTAACGTCGCTGTGGTGCCGATGTCGCCGTGAATATTGTTGAAGCAATGCATCAAAGGACCGTGGTGATGAAATCCAGAATGACTAATTCTTGGCACGACAATCTTTAATATATACAGAAAGGCAGAAGTCTTTTTGATTCTTCTATTCCTTTGTGTCCCGAATTCGCCCGGGGGCTGGCATTGAATGCTGCAGAGTGTACATTTTGCTGTTATACGGCCGGTAATGGGTGCTTACTTGGTCATGGTGATCTATACAATTGCTGAACTCACGCTTGAAGAAACATGACCTCACGAATAGTCCAACTATGTCGGCATCATGCCTTGCACAGACTGACGAGATGCCGTCCTGTGTATATAATGCGCACCGAATACACACCGTATGCGGTTATTTTCTCTGCACGCTGTCGCACACCTGAACGAGCAATTGCAACATGAGATTACTGATCATCCTGGCGGTTCTGGCCACCTGTTTGGCCAGAGATATCCCCTCCAACTTGCAGCGATTCTACAATACGGTCAAGAATGCGGGCCCTTGCATGGGTGATGATCTTTTACAAGATGGTTTCTTCGACCAGGACGATAGCACCGACGAATGGAGTTACTGTGCCAGAAACTTCACCGGCCGCGGACTCTATATCAAAGGCCCAGGCACGGACCTAGCTAACATGGACATTGACTGCGACGGGGACCAGCAAAATGCCGATCCGCGCTGCCTTGGATCGAGCGACACTCAGCCCGCGACGGCCTGGAGGCGCCAGGTGCAACAGTTATCCAACATCACCGACCTGAACGCTTCGATCCACCCTTATGTTGTGTTAGGAAATGTTGGAGATGTGACTTTCGACCCTCGCGATCACGGCATCGAACCGCTTAGCGTGGTGGCTGTCGTCTGCGGAGGCCAGCTGATCTACGGCATCTGGGGCGATATCAACGGAAACGACGGCATGTCTCTGGTGGGCGAGGCGAGTCTGGCGCTAGCGACAGCGTGCTTCGGAAATAGTATGACTGGTAACAATGGACACGATGAACCTGATGTGCTGTATCTTGCATTTGCGGGACCCAATGCAGTGCCGCGAACCGCTAACTGGGCTGCGAGATCATATGAGGAATTCGAAGCGAGTATCACGGCCCTCGGAGATGCGTTAGTGGCCCGAGTGTAGTTGAATTGCTCTTTTACTCCTGTTCAGCTGTGTTTGGTTGGGATTAAGTCACTTCCTCGGTCATTATTTGTAATTCAGTCCGGTAACTAAGTTATCGAACCGGTTGCAATGATATCATTTGCTGCTTTCGGAAGGAGTAGAGTAGCAATGCACAAGACTTTCGAGGGCTCTCTTCGCTCTATAAATACTCTGTCCCATCCTCAAGGTCCTTAGATTCCCCAAATCAAAATTAGTCGAATAATTCCCGATATCCACCATGGGCTACGATTTCACCGTCTTCAAAGGATCCTCCGACGGATCCATCCGCAAAACCACCGCCCATCGCGATGACCTCACCGGAGACCAAGTTCTCGTCGAGATCAGTCATTCTGGTGTTTGTTTCACCGATGTGCACTACCGCAAGGCCGACATGGCTCTAGGCCACGAAGGGGCAGGAACTGTCGCTGCCGTCGGACCAAACGTCAAGTTCCTCAAAAAGGGAGACCGTGTCGGCTGGGGCTACGAACACGACAGCTGCGAGCAATGTCGTCAGTGCCTGACCGGCTGGGAAACCTTGTGTCCCGAGCGCCAGATGTACGCCAGCGCCAATTTGGACCAGGGTTCCTTCGGCACCCACGCCGTCTGGCGGGAGGCCTTCCTTTTCCGTGTCCCGGACGGCATTAGCAACGAGGACTCGGGCCCCTTGATGTGCGGTGGATCGACAGTTTTCAACGCTCTACATGTGGCTGAGGTCAAACCTACCGCACGGGTGGGAATTGTCGGCATTGGAGGCCTTGGCCATCTGGCCATCCAGTTCGCAGCCAAGATGGGTTGCCAGGTCGTCGTCTTCTCCGGCACGGACAACAAGCGTGAAGAAGCGAAGAAGCTGGGCGCTGCTGAATTCTATCCCACCAAGGGCGCCAAGGAGCTGAAAATTAAAAAGCCTGTTGACCACCTGATCGTGACGACGAGCAGCCAGCCCAACTGGAACCTTTATACCCCCGTCTTGGCACCAGGGGCGAGCATCTCACCGTTGTCAGTCGCTATGGAGGACTTCAAGTTCCCCTACATGGACCTTCTGGGAAATGGCCTGCGGGTGCTGGGCTCCATCGTCGCAGCACGGAAGGTGCACATGGATATGCTCGATTTCGCGGCCTTCCACGGCATCAAACCAATCAGTGTGCGATACCCGATGACAGTAGAAGGAATTCAGGAGTGTCTGGATACCTTGGAAGCAGGCAAAATGCGCTATCGGGGTGTTCTCGCGGTTTAATTTCTGTCTACGTACCGCGGGCAGTTTATATATAACAATAATATACCTAACGTAGCGTAAATCATGATCATAAAATTTATATACATCATGCGACTCATGTTGTATGCTTTTTGAATTAACAATTACAACGGCCAGTTCCGATTAGAAACGGGCTCCGCATTGCCAATATCAGACTTGTCTTCAACATCTTGGTCTACCCCCGTCGTAACTGCAATTCCATGCAGCTCGACATCGGATGTCCGGTAGCCTTCATGATCTCTTTCGCAGTTATAGAACTGATCAGGTGGCATTGTCGTCTCCTTTGCCGATGATCTCACCGTGGTACTATGGTCCAGTGGCCGGGGGTCGAAGTATTTGTGCAGGTCACCTGGCGGCGTCGGCATGGATGGTCGGTAATAGTATCTGCTGCTGGAGGGGTGTGAACGTTTGCTATTGCTGATGGAGCGCATACGACCCAAGATACCCTGAAGTAATGGTCTCAACAGTGGCAGCGAACCGGTAATGATGGCGACATTGATTTCGAGCACGGTCCAGATGGATTCCAAGGCACTAGATGAGGCCAGGTCGGTGACAACGAACCTGCGGAACTCAATGAGACGCAGCAGACTAAAAATGCAGACCAGTCCGCCCAAGGAGAAAACGAAAGTCACGGCGATTTTTTGTCGTGGGGTAATCTTCAACCGCCAAACCACAGGAATCGGCAGGCATAAGATGAACACATCCTCGACCAATGCCAATGACCCCATGCACTGGAAAAATTCCCGCTGATGTCCCATGCAATGTCCGTTCAGATCCTTGTCATAGTAATACTGGACCGGCCAGCATTGGAAGATATTAACCAGCAGAGCCGACAATGCCCAGCAGGTGACGAATACAATCAGGCCCATGGTAAAAGCGCGGTAGAAGGTCAACGTTCCCAGCAAACGACGAAGAAAGACGATAATTGAGATCTTAATGAACGCCATTGATGGCGCCCAGAACTTCTGGATCATCCAGGAACCGAATTGGATGCGTCGACGCTCATCGGGAGGGAGGGTGCTAGTCGGCAAACCAACGCCATTGAAAGCGGCTGCTTCCGTTAGTCTACGGGGATTAATACAATAGGGTTGACCGGGGAATTAAACTGACTGTAGACGACAAAGGCCGTTGCGCCATAAGAGATCAGCACCCCAATCCCCATGAGGATATCCTCCAGCTGCCATCTCGTTGTTCCTCCCACACGACGGGCAAACAGCCGCAAGACATATATAATGGTAGCCACTCCGGAGCCCACAATGGGAACAATGGTCAGGACATTCTTCCAGTAGGTATTTTCTTCATACATGACCGGTGGCAGATCAACAAAATGAACGGAGTCAGTTGGCGATGGTGATGTTCATGCATTCATTTCATTTCCCTTTTTGTCTTTTTTTCCCTTTCCGTCCCCTTCTGTGCGAACTTTTTCTACCCCTGCAGGATGGGAAAGCGAGATAAAAAATGATTGCCATTGAGAAACGAAGCAGCACACAAAGTTTGTTCGCGGGCAAATGTCGGTTGCCTCGGTCTTCAGCCACGGTTCTATTTAACTTAATATTAGTTTTCAGAACCAATATTGGGGCTTGTCTTGGATCCACGCCACCGAGAATATGCCTCAATACGGTCGAAGCATGAGCCCTCTCGGCATATCTTGTATAATAGAGCTGTGTTATTGAGTGCATCGGGGTATGAAACGTGCATAATTCGATGCAGCCGCTCAATTAGATTTCGGCAATAAGAAATACGGCGTATATAAAGCATCTCTCCACGCTGGCTGAACTTCGGTCGAATCCACTCGGCTTCTTCGGCCGGTTCTTCGAAAAGTTTATCGGGCTCCGGGCAGAAAGAGAAAATTGGCCTCCGTCTTGGTCTTATAGAGCATTTGCCTGAGGGATTCTTTCTTGGTTCCATTCCCTCTCTTTTCTGGCTTCACAAACTCAACTGCATGCTCAATACTTGGCGACGATCGCCAATATTCGCCATCATGAGACCAGTATTCTTTCTCGCGCTGGCGTCATCCGTTGCCAGCGCCGCCAATATCTCTTCATGGTCGGCCTTGAATGCCTCTGTTCACGGTCATCTGCATGAGAACAGGCCATTGTCCTTGCCTTGTTTCTCCAGCTACAATGGCCGTCCAGTTGCAAGCGACCCCGAGAAATGTGCGATCGTCCAGGACAACTACACCTCGCCGGAGCTGCGGGGAGCGGTTCCGAATGGATACATGAACAATCAGGATGAAATGTGCGCATCCAATCCGCGGGACCAGTGCCTGCTCGACAACAACGATCCCTCCAATCTTTCCCTGATCCGGAATCACACCTGTGCTCAGGGCAACGTGCCCGACTACTATATCGACGTGCATGATGCGCACGATGTTGTTCAGGCCCTCCGTTTCAGCAACGCCACTGGCGTTCCACTTGTGATCAAGAACACTGGTCACGACTACCTCGGCCGTAGCAGCGGAAAGGGCTCTCTCGCCTTGTGGACGCGCAACTTGAAGAAGCTGCAGTACAATGCCACCTTTGTTCCTGCCGGTTGTCCCGCCAACGCCTCGTCCTCTATCAACAACACCGTCACCACAGGCGCTGGTACTATCTTCGACGAAGTCTATCGCTTTTCCGACCGCCATGGCATGACCTTTATCGGTGGTTACTCTTCCTCTGTCGGCGTCTCGGGTGGCTGGCTTCAGGCCGGTGGTCATTCTGTCCTCTCCCCCGTCTATGGTCTCGGTGTCGACCGCGTTGTCGAGTTCAAGCTTGTCACTCCCGATGGCAAGCTGCGCATCGCCAATGCCTGCCAAAACCCTGACCTTTTCTGGGCCCTCCGCGGCGGCGGCGGTGGTACCTTTGGCGTCGTCCTCGAGAGCACCCACCGCGTCGAGCCGAACATGCCTCTCACCGCAGCATCGATCAAGTTCCCCAAGACCGACGACAATGTCCTCCCCTTCATGGACATCGTCGTGAATAACTCTGTGCGCTGGGCACGCGAGGGTTGGGGCGGTCACATTAAGGGTAACTCGCTTATCAACGTCTCGCCCCTCGTCTCCGTCCAGCAGGCCAACCAGTCGCTCGCCCAGGTCGCTGCGTACGCCCGCTCACAAAACGGCACTGTCCTGATCGAGCGCTATCCCTCTTGGCAGGGTTTTTATGACGCCTTTGTCGCCGCCAACGCCGTCAGTGTTGGCAACGTCCACTTCGCAGCTACCCGTCTCATCCCTCAGTCGGTTTTCACCTCCGCCGACAGCCGCCGCAGTCTGATGGACTTTTTCGAATACCTTGTCTCCTCGGGCGGTGACCCGTATATCCCCGTCGTGCCTCCTGTGTTGTACAACGAAACCGACCCTAACGCGACCTCTGCCACTCCTGCCTGGCGAAAGTCCATTTGGTCCCTCGGGGCCGGAACCGCTTTCGCCTGGAACAGCAGCCTCACCGAACGCCAGAGCAAGATCGCCCACGCAAACAAGATGACCGCAATGCTGGAAGAGATCACCCCCGGCAGCGGTGCGTACACCAACGAGGCCAATCCTTTCACTGAGGACTGGCAAGAGGCCTGGTGGGGTAAGGAGAACTACCAGAAGCTGTTGGCCATCAAGCACAAATATGACCCGTATGGATTAATGAACTGCTATAAGTGCATTGGGTGGAAGGAGACCGAGGCCCAGGGCAGCTGCTTTTCTGCTCTGTCATAGGGTATTCTGTGTACATAATAATACCTATAGAACAAGTTAATTCGCTATTCTTTGCAAATGGGTTCCTTGGATATGAGACTTTCTTCCACCATCTGTAAAGCGCGATTCTGATTTATTTCCGTGATTGGGACATAGCGACTTCCTGCCGGAGATCCTAATGCCGGGTATATTTAGCTGGGAAGTCCGCGAAAGTCTGGATATTCCTACAAAATATACTCTTCAGCACCACCAGTTGAGGTGCATGTCCGATGAATGCAAAAGCAGCGCAGCGGTATCACAGCTGCCAGGGGTCAGAAGACAAAGCTGAAGGCTCCGCAACTCAATTCCACTAGCTCGGCCAGGCAAGGAAACAAAATGGAAGCAGCATGCGCAAGATTGCGTATTAGGAAAGCCGTCATTTCCAGTATCCTTTGGTATGGAATTATTGGTTTTACAGCGCATTCATGAGATTGTTAGGCATCATATGTTGAGGACTATCATTCAAAGCATTACATTACATTATGGTAGGGTTGAGCCCATCATTATACTCCGTATTCGTAATTCAGATCAATCAAGCAGGCCGCTTAAGCGGTAGCAGAGACCATACCAGCCCTGGCCTCGACGTCGTCCTTGCGTGGCGTCTCAGACTGGTCCTCGCTGTAGCTCTCGTCCTGCTTCTGTTTGAAGAATGGAAGGGTCTCAACGTCCATAAGGTGCATGTACCAGAAGTAGACGCTGCAGAACAGAGCACCCCCAACGATGTTTCCGATCAAGGTGGGGATAATACCCTTCCAGATGTACAGTCCAACGCTGATCTCCGGCGCACCGAGGAAGATAGCCATCGGGATAAGAGTCATGTTGGCGACAACGTGATCGAATCCGAGCGAGACGAAACCGAATATAGGCCACCAGATGCCCATCAGCTTCGAGGAGAGATCACGGCCCTGCAGGGCAAAGTAGCAACCCATACTGACGAGCCAGTTGCAGCCGATACCGCGCAGGAAGATCATGTGGAACTCGGGGGTAACCTGTTTCTTGCTGGCGTACGAGATGACTTCGGACTTGTAGGGTTCGGCCGAGAAAACCTCTCCATCTGGTCTTGTTAGCTTACAACTAACTAGTGTATTTTGTGGGGACTGACGTACAGCCAAAGATAAGCGCCATGACAAACAGAGAACCAGCCAGGTTGCCCCAGAACGTCACAAACCAGTGCACCAGCACGCGCCACCAGGACAGCTTGCGGTTCAGTGCGGCAACGGTGGTGAACAGAAACGAACTCGTGCACAGGTCGGCACCACAGAGGATAATCATCGCCAATCCGTAGGGGAAAACCAGGGAGCTGAGAGTACGAATCAATCCTCCGGCATTATCCTGGTACCAGGCGGCGGCATTGGTGCTCAACAACGTTCCGCAGGCAAAAGCAAGCAAGCTTCCCGCAAACACAGAGCTGAAGAACACCTTATCCAGCCGGCTGTGACCTTTCAGAGCACCGGTACGACTGACCGAGGCCACGACATCGTTGGGTGAGAGGGCGTCGAGCATAATGTGTGTATGCAATGTGCCGTATATTATTCGGTTCACTCAATGGTAACAACGGGAAAATATAATCGATCGAGGCCGGCTCGACTGACTCGTAGATTCGTGAATCGTGAGGAGGATGAAGACAAAAACAAAGAGAAAACAAGTCGGGTACGAACACCCTTATATCTCTGCCGAGAGCTGCGCCAATGCAATCTGCAAGGTTAACATTATCACCCATTATCTCTGTCCAATTAACAGCGCTCCAGTCCGACCTCGCAAGCCGAGCACACATGGTCTTTTTCGCATTTTGCGTGGATGATCACAGATCGGCGTTCTTAGTCTGGCCCTGAGGCTGACTTATTGCCTTCTGATCTCGACACCGGCCAAAGCGGCTATCGGCCCGGCCTGACAAGTGACTCAAATGACAGATGATGATTGGCCCAGCCCAAATGCCATCCTTGGACTTTCCCACAGAGTACAAAGATTTTGCCGGGAGAACTCTTTTCCTTATCTGTTGGCTGTTGGGGCATGCCAGTGGTTCATAATATCCACTGCGCGGCATTTGTCCGTGAACATGTTCGCATTATGTACTCGCGCCCGCCGGAGGGCCCCATCTCTTGTCCAGGATCCGAATGGACCGAAAAGTTCACCGCAATTTGTGGAAAGGAAGCACGGACTTAGCTTAGAAAGCTTGAAAAAGCTTCTATTCCCATAGTCGGCCCGGACGACGGACGATGGGATGGGGCAATGGAGACACTCCGGTGCACCGCGGCTGTCGGTTATGTTCATATGTACTCTGTAAAGCACTATGTTGCACTATGCCGGATGGTGTTCCGTATTGCATGAGTAGTATACGTGGTGGACTGGCCTAACGATGCAGAAAGACAATATCGGAATGGTATGGATTACCACTCTGAGACACAGACCTTGAACATTGCATCAATGTTCGCAGGTAGATTATGGCACAGCATATCTATCTGCTGCGCATTGAGTCAGTTCCTTGGATCTGGACACGGCACAACTGCGAGTATCCCAGTCATCTACGGTGTACTGGAGCGATATTTGGCAAGGCTGTTAGAAGTCCACGTGAAACCAGTACTCCACACGGACGAGTCGTCAATAACTGCCGACCAAGAGTCAGTGCAGACCTTCAGAGCATTGCCTGATTGAGAATCTGTTAAGACTGAATATTCAGCAGTTGCGGAGACCTGCTTACAATAGTGCCGAACACAGTTGTCGGCCAGTGATGAATATCCGGGGAGATCGGATATGGTGAATTTGTACGGGGTAAGAAGTAGTACGTACGGAGTAGATTGTTGCTCATTCCATGTAAGTGGTGTGCTCCATGAGATGGTTTTCAAAGCCAGTCCCATCATCCGCCGAAACTACTATCCACATCACTTTCTGTGCAATCCGATGCTCGCGCTTCTCCACCCGGTGCAGACGTCGTTCACTTTGTTGGACTTTACGTGTAACCTTTTTCTCCCTCTCTCGGCTAACTCGCTGCAATTGCTTGTCTAACTTCTTCAATTCCTTTTCCAAATCTTCTTGGATCCAGAGTTGGCCTTGATTTGACTCGCCCAGAGGACCCGATAGCCGTTCGGCCGCCCGGGCAGAAGCTTTAGCCTTGGCCGATTCCAACTCGTCGGCTTGCCGGTTGAGTTCCCTTTCAGCCGATTCGGCTTCACTGACTTGTTTGGCGGCCTTTTCCCGTTTGCCCCGGATTATACTGTTCTGCCTCTCCGAAAAGAATCGTTCCTGCTTCTCCGACGCCTTCTTCAACCAATTGTCCGATGAGGGTCTCCCGGGATCGAATGTCAGGGGCAACACGTAGTCCTCTAACGCTTCCATTCGTCGTAGCTGCGGATCGTATTTATTCTCTTGTCCCTTTTCTGTGGCTGTGTCGTCCAGATCCTCGAACCGCTCATCCTCCCCGACAGGCCGAAGCTGCAGCACAGTCCGTGGAATTCCAGCAGTATGCATCATCTCCCATGTTTTCAGAATCTGCACGCGGAGACCTTTGGGCTTGAACAGTTCTGTATTAGCTAGTCGCAGGTACGCTTCGGTCCGCATTTGCGACAGCTTGATGGACCCGTATTCCGCCGCGACCGTGACGCCCAGTCCGACGATTTGTGTTTCCAGCAGCGGCATGAAATTCAACACATTTCCAGACACGCTTATAGCTTGCAGGTACGGATCGGCTAGCCAGACTTCATTCAGGCCGTCGACGAAAGCGATGAAATCGGAACGAGTAATGCCGTGGGGGAGGAGATCGGGCGAGTACGCGCGGGCAAAGGGACGATAGATGCTTCCGTGATAAGTCTGCGCAGTTTCTTCCTTCTTGTTAACTTCCATGCCTTTGGTAGCACTGCTAATGGACTCACGAGGAACGACACATGGCTTGGGCATTCGAGCCGACAGGTCATCGTTGGTCTGGTTCTGGGTTAAACCGGGCTCCGGTAGCAGCGAGTATGGCGGAGGGGCTTCGTCTGGCGTGAATTCATTACCAGTACCGTACTGCCAGTCGTGAGCTGCATCGTGAACTGCATTGTGGTGATTGTCCATCTCCTTCTGTTCGGGCGATGGAGAGTGACGGAGGTAATGCGGCGATAAGACCTCCGCTGATTCAGCATTATCTAGGGGTTTCCCAATGCGTATACTATGGAGTGTCAGTGCTGTACTCGCACTGAATGATGTCTATTATTTCTCTCGCCATTGTCTAACTATTCTTTTCCAGTGTTTTCCGCAATGAGTTACCCATCTGAGCTTTCCTTCCGCGAAGGTCTCGCCCCCCGGTTACATTCGTTGTCAGCCGTCGGGGAGCATCCGGATGATGATTCGATCGCCCATGACGGCCTAGTGGTGATAGATGTGCGAGGTGCAGGGTTGGACAGAAGTAGCAGTGGATAGGATTACCAGACGCACCGGTGTAGATGTAGACTCGGGGTTGTCCGGTGAGGATGCGCAGTTGGTCCTGTTGCCGTCATTATCATGGTCATTATGATTATCACCGTTACCGTGATCATCAGGCTCTTCATATTCATCATGGCCATGGCCCTCATTTCATCCTGATTCAGCGGTTACAGGTGTGCAGGGGTGGATAGCTCAATGGGATATGTCTTACCTTGTGAATGATCTGTCCCGTTGAGTACGGCCCTCTTCGCAGCCTCCCAGTCTCCCAGCTTCCAGCAGGTATCGCAATGACAGAGAAATGCTCTGGGTCGGTGATCAGCTGTCCAGGCACAAAATCTGCGATGGCAGCTGCCGTTGTGCCGGCGCGCATTGCGGGTTTCTTCGCCGGAGGCCCGAATAACACGCCATCCCGGATATCTATACTGTTAGCAGTTATATGAGCATCCTAAATAGTGCGACAGTACCAATTACAACCAAGTCATCACTGTATGAAGTCAGCACAAAGCATTTCTCACAGGCTAGGCAGGTACCTACATCAATGGCGCCGCATTGCGCGAGAACTCCAAATCCACTGGATCTTCCGTGAGGTAGTAGTCCAGATCCACTTGGTTCTCGAACCCCAGCACGAATCCACTCCACGTTATGTCTGGCCTGTGCTTGAAAATCACAATGTGTGTAATCACTTCGGCCATGGAGGCTCAATATGTATATCCTGTAGTTATATCCGGCAGTGAGTAAGCAGAGACTCAATGGCGATGAATCTAATTGAGAAATGAACAGCGTGACCTGCCCGGCTCTAAATATGTCTCTCCGGCCGGAATTGCTCTTTTGGTTACGAATGCAGCAAGCGGAGAGGGAGAAAGAAGAAATAGATCAAGGATTCAGTTCTCTGTCGAAGACAGTTTATATATCTATGTGGCGCAGCGGCCACCAAGGCACAGAGTATCCATCTACATCGAATGGTCGATATCTAGAAGCATCTAATAGCAGATAGAACGTTTGACTTCATTATGCTTTTCCTGCAAGATGGACCAAAAGGGTATCAATCTAGATTCAAGTGCAATTAAAGAGACATTCAAACCGAAACTCGTAACAAGGCGTTACTCATATAAGTCATAAATAATCCCATTCTGGCTGGGGCTGCCCATCTCTCTCATGATCACCAGCCCCTTGTGCGAGTCGGTATACCGCACTCAAGTACAGGCTGCTGGATTGCATGGACCGGTCACCTGCCCAACGCGTCTCTTCGAACTCCTGGAAAAGCGCATGGGCGTCTGGTGGGAGAATAACCCTCGTATCCTGCGCAACAATTTGAATTACTTGCAGGACACCCCGAGCCAGGCCGAAATGGCGACCGAAGTCTCGCGCAACAGTACACATCGTCACAAATGCACGGCTGTTCTCTGGAAATTCCAACCCTTCAAGTATCGACAAGCAACCGACCGCCACACATTGTATCGTCGACTGGTGCATACGTTCGACGCCCCACTGCTGACGATGGATATCAAACAGGGCGGCAATGTGCCGCGCAGTGGAAAAACGGCGGGTTTTGTATTCCTCCACACTTGTAGTGTCATTATTCCCATCCGCCTGCGATCGAAGGAAGCTGTAAAGCTGTGCGCACACTGTGTAATAAAACAAGCTGCGAAAATATGTGTCAGTGTGCGAAACTGAGCACCAATCGGTACAATGGGACAGACATACTGCAGAGAGAGTATATGCGGTACTGTTGTCTCCCGCACACGTAGACAATCCGGCAGATTGGCATACCAGCCCTGGAGCTGGCGCTCGATGTTCTTGCCAATGGCCATCACGTCTGACGGTGAAGGTCTATCCTCCCAGTTGAAGAATGTCCGGGTAATGTTAATCATTATGCAACACAGATCGCACCACCGATGGAACGAGCAGGATAAATGGCTTGGTATCGGGTCCATCTGCTTCGGATACGGCGTCCAACTGTCGCTCGCTTTCTCGTGATTCATTGAAGGTCGGGGACGTCGCGGAGGCTCCATGTCGACGTGCCTGAGTGCGCACAGGTTGACCGTGCTGGAATAGTCAGCCTTGTGTTTGCACAAATTGCTCATCAGAAAAAGGATGTAGACTTACCAGCCGATATTGAAAACACCCCATAGCGTTTCATTGATGGCATCCTCTACGATTCGTGATGATTCCTGGTCTGTCGGTCGGTACGGATGCGATACGTCGTATTCCTTGGCTGCCCGAATGGCCATATCCAGGTACATCCACCCAATACGACCTTTTCCCGTCATTGCAATGCTAATTCAGGGGGTTAGTTTCCATCATTGTCGAACATGCAGCCAGACAACCCACCGTACAAATGAGGTGATTAGACCCTGTATTGTCGGGAGACTAACTTGTTCCTCCTCTTCTTCAAGCAAGCGTAGCGTCTCCTCGTGGAAATGTTCGCCTCTGGATATCATCTCGCCCGGAACTGTAAATACTTCGCAATAATCGGAATAAAGCTGCAATCCCGAAAGGCAAATAACAAAACGAGATACATCCGTCAGTCACCATCATGTCTGTTCGCGAAGCAGTCATATTTATGCATACACTTGTCTCTGCGAGAATAGCATTCACCAGGAATGGTGAACAGAACTCACAGTCCAGATTACCCGCTTGCATGTCCCGGATGAAAAGGTCCCGGTTGACCCAACGAAACCAGGGATGGCTCCAGGTGAGCCATATCGAAATCAAATGAGACACTAAATTATCGTCGTCGGTTACGGTCGTCCAGGGCTTCGCGGGGACACGATAGATGGGGATATCGGCCAAACGCTGGATGGCCATCACGCATCGACGCGGACGAGCATAAGATTCTTCTTTCGGTATCCGTGCAAGGTGGTTCTGAGTCTCGACGACTTCGGGCATCCTCTCCAGTTCCTCTGGAGAGAACTGCCGTTCGAGGAAAAGGCGAATTTCACCTAGGGACGCGTTGCTGCGGATCAAGTTGATCAGCTGGCAAGTGCGTACATTTTGTTCGTCCTTCTTTAGGGTTTCAACCAAGTCTAGCAGTAGACGCTCGGCATCCTCAAGCTGTTCAATCTTGCGCTCCATGGCACCTTTACGGCGCATGTCGCTCAACTCGTCCGTTTGGCAGTCGACGCCGTTGAGGACACAGTAGTCGCATGGAGGGCCACCACGACACTTGACCCCGTCAGAATAAGCCGTAGCAGAGGGGCCGGGGGGAAAGGAGAAAAGAGAACAGAACCATACCTTGAGTTTCTTCTGCTTGCATGTCTCACAGGCTGTTGTTTTGTGCTTTCGGATGAATAGGGAAGTTTCGTCGGATGAACCCTGACCCATTGGGAGATGTCCGGAAGGGGAAGCAGTCCGAGTTTCGTCTCTGCCGCCCTTAGGTGCTGGAGCAATAGGTCGTGGAGACCACGGCCGGAGTGGATCGGACATCAAGAGGGAAAGGGCGTAGAGTTGTTAGATTTTTCTGTGTAAAGGGAACAAGCTTCCGACATAGATATGCCTATGTGCGTGTATTGGAACCCTCTTTTTTCCCTCCTTCGCCCTCATCCAGCCAGCAGATACAAATCTTCTTCTCCCGCTGGAGGTGGACCAGCATTTGGTACTGGATTGCCAATCAGCAATCAACCGCTCTCAACTATGCGCTGCGGTACCAATGAATAATCCTCCACCGTGATCTGTGGATGCGCCCATTGTGATTTATGTCCTTTGTTTGCTGGCGCTTCTCCCTTCCGGCAGGCGGTGCTCGGCAAATGGCCAATGAGGATAGGGGTATGCTAGGGGAAATAACATCCCCCCCATAGGGTCCGATATGATTGGCTATCCGAATCGCATGAGAGAAGGTCACTGGGCAGCCTCGAAAGTGCTTTTGGCCACACGGGGTTAGCCCCGTATCGGGGCTGCTTGGACTTGGCCGGGCGCGCCTCGGGATGCGTAATGCTCTCCTTAGTCGTTGTTGTCGAGAATAGCACTTTCCACAACACCCATTCGATGGGGTTCTGTCATTCGCGGTTCACGTGGGACATCTCTCCAGATTTCCCGTAAGTGGCGCCGCAGATTCCCATGGGTCCTATTATTTGCCACACCTTGTGCCAGGGCGAGTTAAGCTTAAATCCTCGAAAAGCAGGGCGCTGGCTTTCACGATGAGACGGATTGAATGCCCAGAGGAAACCTCTGCCACCGTAAGTATAAAGAAAACTAAAAGAGAGACCTTTCAAATCCCGACCTAACATGAGTGGCTGTATTGTCAACGATACCGGCTCCGAAGAAAGGTACTTGTCCGAAGCACGCCTTCTGCCATGCACCCTCTTGCTGCAAAATCCCCCATACACGGGACATTCCGAAATCGATCGACATCTTTTATGCTGAATACATCCAAGTATAGCAACATTGTCATATTTTTGTCGAGTCGGCATCCGCCGGCACTCATTCTTGACCGCTGCGACATCAGATAATAGCCGTTGAGTCAGAGCACTACAGCATTGTGGCTATTTGTAATTTTATATCGGCCCTGATCCAAGAAGACTTGTGGCAAGCGTTCGTATTTCTTGTGAGGTCAGGTATCCATTCGACGTCAGCGCTAATTGGCGATCTTCGAGTTCCGTAGGCTTCGCGCTGAATCGTATCATCGGCCCGAGGAAATAACTCTTCATTGATTTCACTGACCTGCTGTATCTCGACGCAAGGAATACCCTCACGAATGACGGGAAGAATCTTATCAAGAAAATCATCTTTGCAGATGTCCGTGGGAAGACGATGTTTTCCCTGCTTTCTAAGCACTGCCAGTCCCGCGGATCCCACAATGGCAACTTCGTCAATGCGCACTGGTCGCTAAAACAACGCCTGCGCAAACTTTTCCTGGTGGGGAGGGAGGATCAAATTGAAATGACAAGAAAGTTCGCTTGGACCGTACTGCTCCCAGGTTCGACGTACCACAAAGGTGTCAAACCAACGTTTCCCATCTGACGAGTTTCTAGGGTTTCTGACTTTGGCACAGGGAATCTTCGGATGCGATAAATTATTCGGGATAGGAGGATGGTCAAAAGGGTCTCGGGTAAACACGCGGAAGTCACTATTCGCAGTATCCCAAAGCAACAATGCGCGAGATCATGGGAGGAGCGGTCGAAAGAAGAAAAAGCTGCAACATTTTCTGAGAGTCAGTAATCTGGTAAAGGCCTTCGTGGGAAAGAAGGAGGGAAAGTACCAAAACCTTCTTTCCAACATGATCGTGATTTCTCTCAAAGGCGCAGCAGCCCCTTCGATCCACTTCAGGCCGTTAAGTCCAGACTGGCGAGATTCGCGTCTTTGATGGATGTTCCCGCTCACGCATAGTGATAACGCGTGGCATTCAGCAAATTGATGAATGTATATGGTTCATCGTGTATTGCAAGAAGGAATGCCTCCGTGCAGTACTGTCGCGTCAAGGCGGAATGTGACCTCAAGAAACCGCTTCTCCCAAGTTTTCGCCCGAATACCATGGGGCCAGGAGATGACGTTTCTGTGGTAGCTCTGGAGTCCTGGCACTGATTCGTTCGGAAATATCAAGCGAGCCCAATCAGTCGATCCGGGGCGGCGAAGTGGCCACTATGAGGGACCACTAACCGGTTTCTCGCTCCCACTCTCTGAGTAGCCACAAGGGAGCAGGTGCGGATACTATATCCGACGTGCCTGGCCCAGGGAGGTCGTTGAGATCATAATGATGTGCTGTGAGTAACGGTTGTCGAAAGGAGCAGTTGCCGTTGAAGGGGGAAGCTCTGAAGTGTGGTTATCTCAAAATGGACAGCCTCATCCCGTGACAGTCCAGACCCAGGCCAAACTTGTGCTGTACTTAGTGCACAGCCCATTAATGTATGGGCTACTGTCCGGTACAGCATAATCCACCGACAGACAGAGTGCTCCCTAGATAGTGTAGGAAAGGGGATGTAGAAACACTAAGACACGGTGGAATCATTCTGCCTTATCTCCCATTGACGCTCAACCTTCTGCAGGCCGCCATCACCCCAATGAAATGCATTCTCCGCTTTCCGTTCAGTTTGTGCAATTGACAGACTAAGCGTCTAATGCTAATGCATGTAGTGCCGGTGCACCGTAGCATTTGCTACCACTCCTACATAGTACATCAACAATTGAATTGCTTGGTAGCAGGGCCCATACGAGCTGAACATAAGGACTTTAGTATTTAACTGCAGGTGCATTGGTTATGGGACTGTAAGCTGCTTTTGGTTGTACAAAGTTCTATGCTGAGCATAACGTATTCGGTAAGCGAGTCGGCCACGTAAGCGAGTTGGCCACCTCCGACCTATGTTGAGAATCAGACCTACTATAAACCCCCCCAAAAATGCATTTATATATAAAAACTAATTACTGCTGCGATTAGGACAATGTGTTCTTTTATGTCCCAAAACATTGCAATCAAAACACCGTGGTGACGCCCGTACATGTGGTTGAGATGTGGATGGTGCGGTCTCCGTCTGTGCAGTATTTTGAGCTTCTTGGACCCCATTCCTCTGTTGCATAAGCTCTATGCCTTCTTGAATAGAAAGGCCACCTGTAAGAGTTATCTGTCGCTTAGGTCATTTCTTCTTTTGAGCTTGCTTTTCATGTGCAGCTCGTAAATCCTGGTTTCTTTTTTGGTAAGAATAACAGCGCTATTCATAGCCATCTCGCACCCTTTCACAAGCTGGCTTAATGCAGATTTTGTTGGGCTTGGAGGACTCTGTGTGCGCTGCCTTAGAAGCTTTTTTATTGTAGATGCCTGCTTTTCCAGTTGCTTGAGATTGTGAGGTGTTTTAGGCGCTGAATTGGTAAATTGGCTGCCCGGTGGTGTAGAGGTCTTGAGGTATATTGAGTCGCCCAAGCACTGTTTCTGGGTCAAATGGAACCAAGCCGCTTGCTGCAAAACTATTTTTAATGTTTTCTGTTTTAAAGGCCTCTGTATGATCCTGGGGGTACGCCTCAAGAAAGTTAAATTTGTCAATATGGTTGAGATCGCGCCGTGCCTTGTCCTCAACCAAGCGCCCATATGCCCGCTTCAGAGGTGAGAAGCAGCCCATATCAAGAGGCTGTTAAGAGATGTGATGAATGAGCAGGCATGCAGATTGGTATAATATCATTCGACTGCATATTTCATCAAATCGAGTTAAATGACTTACATGGCCATCAAGAGCCAGGAGGCGGTATTTTCCAATCGTTCGGCCATTTGTAGCTGGAATAAAGGTATTTTGAGGTCATCGTAGTCCAATCTGATCAGTTGTCCATCCATTATCGCTGACTTCGATCCTCCAGTCCTTTGGCAAGGCCTCATTTTGATACCATCCCTCAATATGAACATTTCCCTTGAAGAGGATACATGGCAGGAGAGCCCATCCAGTAGAGTTGATACACTCAATAGACGTCACCCATTCCCGATTCCCTGATTATACAAGAAATGGCCGGCTAGTCATTTCAGCTCTAGAAACTACCTTAGCCGTAGTTATTGGGCCCATTGCATATCCTGTCTCATCAAAGTTGTAGATATCTTCAAGCGCAATCCCATGTTGCATGATTGTACTTTTGCACCCAATCAAACCACTCCTTGATGATTTTAGGGTCTTCGCACTGAGCACGCTGGTGGTTATAGCGCGGGAGATCCGGATTTAAGCATGTCATGACGTTTGATAAAGTTATAGACCCATTTATCTCCAACAGTTGTCGTAGTTGTATGATCCCGCTTGGAGAGTAGAATATCAGCCATTTCTTGAATATGAGCTAGTCGGGGAGCTGCCCCACGTCGGTCAAGTGATAGCATCCGTTGTACAAACGATTCCTCTTCATTTCGAGTCATTTTATGACTATTTGCGCGTGTCTCATCCCGATATGTCTTTCCGCGTAGCCGGTCTTGGAGAGTAGAGCTTGGCACATTGTGCTGCTTCACGAATATTGGATATTCCGTTAATTTTTAAAGCAAATATTGCAAGGAGCATCCTTTCCTGCTGCTCAACTGAATTTTTTGAATTGATATGCGATTTTCGTGGCATAGTAGTGGTTTGAAGTACTTCGACCATATTACGACTCGTGAAATCGAAGATGTGGCCGACTCGCTTACCGGATACGTTAGTTAACTAAAGTTAAAACACAGTGATGACTAATGCTCTCTATGCACACCAGCTCTTGCCTATTTGGGACAGCTGTCCAGGTACCGCCTGCAAGCGATTAGCTGGAAGCTGTGATTTCTCACCGCCTCAATATACTGCCGGATTTTCCGCTTTCGGATGCGATCCATCAGATCGAGTTTCTCAGCTTCGTTGCTGTGACAGCCGTCGCTTACACTACCAGGACCACCAGGGGCCCGTCAGTCGCATCCAGAACTGTGTTAGGGAACAACCGCGATTAATAGCCTCCAATATAGCTACTCAATCCTGCCGTGAGTTGTCTGTATCGACCTGGCGCAAACCGTCGCAACATTTGCTAACCGGATTTCTCGTTCTCAGACAATGCGTGTCCCCGACGATATCGCACGAGAAGCCGAAGAACCTCGAAAGCGAACCAGAGTCGGCTCGTCAGCCAACCGGCAATGTTATGACTGGATGGTCATCACCGGAAACTGCCACTATGCCCGAGATCAAGCCTCGTTCAAGACATATCGGCCCGTCGCGCGGCAAATAAAAAGCAATATCTTCAATCCCTTCGACGAGTTACAAGTGGCAGGAGTAGGAACGGTGGAACTGGAGCTCTGCAAGAGTCCTCAGGACCCTAGCTCGCATACTATCGTTTTAGAGAACGTGCTACATATCCCGGAAGCAGTTTGCAATGGCTTCAGTCCGTTGCTGTACGGCACCAGCATGTCATGTAACGAGGATTGCTGGGTTGGTGGTGATACCATGGGTAACCCAGTCTGGTTCAGCACACCTTTTGCCGGAGGGACAAAGTTGGCCCTCGCAGGGAATCCGCAGGGAGAGTCCGAAATGATCCAAGGACGCTACTATACGCTCTGCTTACGCGTTAGTCCGGAAGAGTGGCAGTCAATATTGACACCGGACGATATGAATGGGATGGAGCCATGAAGCTGTCCACTTGGGTGTTCGTATGTGTATCTGTCTACAATGTATACCATGTAAAATAATAAGAATCGAATATTTGTCTCACCTTGGACTGACCTGATCATAGCTTACGATGTGTCCGTGAACAGTCCTGAATTGGTAATAACTCGATGGGATAGCGGCCCGAAATGCTTTAAAATATAATTGCCGTGTCGTGTATTCATCTATCAACACTGATATAGTTCCAACTATGGGTATATCAAACAAAGGAAAAAGAAAGATCATGTATCCCGCCTGTCCGGCACGCATCGAGCACCAACCGTATAACGCCTATGCCTTTATAATCCAAACAAAGGAAAGGTTGCTTTTTTTTTTCTTTCTTTTTCTTTCTTTTTCTTTCTTTTTCTTTCTCACACCATGTTTCTTGTCTTACTCTGAACAATTGTCTCTTGGACCACCTTGATCCCATCCTGACTGCGCTGACTTGCCGCATCCCAATCCTGATCATGCATATTGGACTCACAGATAGGCGGGTGCTGTCTGGAGGTAGGCAGGATCATCTGCTCATCATTGTTCATGGTATTGATCCACTGGCTTTCACCAGGGAGGGAGAGGGGGTGGCGGAACTTCTTGCGACGGCTCTGGTTTGACTTGTCGGTGTTGTATCGGTCACCGGTCATGGGGTAGGAGAGGTTATCCGAGGTGCCACCACCCAAGGACGATATGTAGCCATTAGCACGGCGAGCAACCCGGCGGACGACGGGGTATATCATGGGGACGTTTCCGATGACGACGGCGACGAAGGTTTCTCGACAGGCCCAGCTACCGGCTTGTTGGGCGCCATTGGCACCGGCCTAATTTGTCAGTCTGCGAATAGCATAGGTTCAAAAGAAGAAGAGACGTACAGTGACGATCAACACACAGCGCAGGATACCAGCGGCCATGACGAAGAAACCACCGCTAAAGAGGATGAGAAGTTCACACTTTTCCCACCAGGGGAGACGAGCTTTGAAGAGCATCGGCGCGGGGATGGTGATGAGGTAAAGATCCGTGGCAACATTGAGAGTGACAGTCACATAAACGTCGATTGGAGAGATGGCAGGCTGGCAATATTCTGCGCATGTCAGAGATTGATCAGACGAAAGGTATACGGCTGACATACTGCCTGGGTTGGGATATATTTGCCAGTTCTTATGCATAGGATGGCATCCAAAGAGAATCGAACAGATAACGGCGATATAGGTGACAGCAATGAAAACATAGGCCAAGCGCACACGGAGTTGCATGTTCATCAATCCAGAACTAAAGATTCAGCACTGTCGTTACCTCTGCATCTGGATCAATACTTACGTTAGACGCGAATAAAACACTGCCATACAGGCCTTGAGCAACCATAACAACAGCGTATACAAAGACCAGCCCATGACCTGCGTTTTCGAGCCTCCCACACGCAAAAAGAACTCCTCTGAATCCGGACTGAGGGCGACTCGTTGGGCGTCCGTCATGGAATTATTTGCGAGGCCTTTCCATTTCGCCCCGACACAATATGCGGCGCCGGTCTCAAGGCCATAGACCACGGCTGCCAGCGGCATGAGATAGTCATCAGCTTGAAAGTTGCGGATGCCCACCATAGACAACCGAGCGCCGGTGCGTACCCCAATGACTACCACAGCCAGGCTTAGGAGGGTAAATGCCTCGATGGTAAAATCATCGGCCATAATGGATCAACCTGACAGCAGCAACAAATACCGAGCGTATACAAAAAGGTGACATCGAAGCAAGAAAATTTTAAGCTCGAACTGCGGCACTAAAACAGAGGAGATTTACGGAAATATAACTTTGCAGACATCCCAGCAGACCCGCCTATATGGGACGCCGAAAATGACAGATAAACGGTGCTAATCTTGGTGGAGTTGTTTCTGCTACAACAAGGGTGAAGAATTTCTGTTAGTCCGCGGGAGCAATCACAAAGTCCAAGAGCCCGGGAGTAGAGCCGGACGATGAACCGATGGCCTCGTTGGCCGAGGTGTCTGTGCATATCATTTGCACCTCTCTCATTTCCCGGTATTCCGCGTTTTCGCAGTAGAGGGCGAGGGGCAAGGAATAAGCAATCATGTCTAATTTTTCATCTTATGTTTTCTTTTTTCGCTAGTATAAATGCATTATTCTCATAGTGTGCGCTGTACTAGTATGCCCGGACCCACGCCATCGGATGACAGAAGTTTAGCTAAACTTAGAAAGAGTATACCGAGCATGCCGAGCAGGACTACATAGTACGGAGTAGACAGAACGAAACGATCATCAGGCTGGAATCTCATCCGACAAGTCCCGCCATTCTGGCATTGGAGTGTCGAATATCGATCGGCGTGGGTAACAACAGCCACTGGATGAATGGACCACAAGGAGGTCTGACAGGTATGAAAAAAAATTTTTCGGTAGTTCTCATGAATTGACTCGTATCGAACCCGACATGGAGGGTAGAAGAGGACGCAAGGGAACGAGTGTTTTTCGGTTCTGGTCCTGGCAGCGCTGGGAGTGATCTTCCAATATTACAGAGTGCTATTCCTGTCAGGTCTGAAACGCCTTCTAAATTAGGGGGTCGGCAGTCGGCTTGACAGCGGGACTGGTTCCGGACGCAATTTAACTTCGACTTCTGCGACTTTGACTTCTGTTGTACTCTGTACATAATTCTCGTACTCCGTAAACGTCAGCCATTTCTGTGATATTTCATTAGTCCGTCATATTCGTCAGCTTATGCACGAAAGATGCTTGTGCTACAGATACATCTCTCGCGGAGAGCATCCGGGCGATGTACCTTACAGTTGTTCGCATCTCCGGAGACCAGGGCTTCAACGGCGAACTGGGTCAAAAGGACCAATAGACCCACGGGCCGTTAATGACTCGCCGGAAACACATCCTCGCCAAATGAGAAACAAGTGAGAACGCGCCGTCGAACTCTATCCCGCCCAGACGGCTCTTGTTCCCCGAGCCGTTCGCTGGCCTGTCATGCTGCTTTGGTGGAAATCCGATTGTCTGACCACAATGGTACTTTGTGAATTGCAATGGTCCAATCCAGAATCGGGGAGTGCGGAATGATGGGGAATACTGGCGAAGTAAAAATAAAGCCAGGAAGTTCCTCTCATTTCTTTTTCTTTTATGGAAGATTCAGAACATATTGGCATGCATTGATTTATGCTCCGAACATTGTATACTTGACATTCGGAACCATGGAAGCAGTCGATCTTGTCGTTGTCGGTGCCGGTGAGAACTAATTGTCATTGCCATTCGTTTTTTGAGCGTGCTGACGCATCTAGGCTGGAGTGGTCTCGCGGCCATCAAAACCTATTGCGATGTTAACCCGTCCAGCAATGTCGTCCTCCTCGAGTCTGCGTCGTCCGTCGGTGGCGTCTGGGCCAAGCACCGGCTGTACAAAGGCCTCAAGTCCAACAACATGCTAGGAACCTACGAATTCAGCGATTTCCCCATGACCGAAGAGGCCTTCGGCGTCAAACCCGGCGAACACATCCCCGGCCATGTCATTCAAAAGTACATGGAGAAGTACGCCGAGCACTTTGGCTTCACGGATCACATTCGTCTCGAGACATACGTGCGCAGCGCCGAGCACCGTCCAGATGGGACATGGCTGTTGACGACTACGTCGCAGAAGGACAACAACACGGAACACACAATAATGGCTAGGAAGTTGATTGTGGCAACGGGTATCACGTCGCAGGCATACTTGCCCAGCTTCCAGGGGCAAGAGGAATTTGGGGCACCTCTGTTCCACTGTCGCGACCTGCTCGAGCATGAGTCGGAGGTGCTGCAGTCTGGAAAGAAGGCGGCGGTGTTCGGAGGCACCAAATCCGCCTGGGATGCTGTGTATGCCTGCGCGACGTCGGGGATGCAGGTCGACTGGGTGATTCGCGAATCCGGCCATGGACCTATCTGGATGGCGCCGCCGTACGTGACACCGCTGAAGAAGTGGTTGGAGAAACTGGTGACCACGCGGTTCTTAACCTGGTTCAGCCCGTGCATCTGGGGCGACGCGGATGGCTTCAATGGTGTACGGTCATTCCTGCACGGTACCTGGATAGGGCGCAAGATGGTTGACTCGTTCTGGTCTACGTTGGCGAGCGACGTCGTGCAGCTCAACGGCTACGATGAGCATCCGGAAGTGAAGAAGCTGAAGCCCTGGATCAGTCCGTTCTGGATCGCTTCGTCACTGAGTATCCTCAACTACCCAACCAACTTCTTTGATCTGGTGCGCAACGGCAAGGTACGCATTCACGTCGCCGACATTGATCATCTGTCACGCAACTCGGTACATCTGGCCAACGGCACTGTGCTAGATGACATCACGGTGCTTATCTGCTCGACGGGCTGGAAGGCAACACCCAACATACAATTCCTGCCGGAAGGCATCGACCGGGACCTGGGCTTTCCATGGAGTGAGGACTCGATGGACGAGGCGCTCGTGCGCAGAGCCGATGAGGAGATTCTGAAGCACTTCCCCAAGTTGCGGAACCAGCCAACGCCCAACCCGCAGTATCGTCCACTGTCGGACGATGCGCCAGCGACAGCGACCCATCCATTCCGTCTCACGCGCTTTATCGTGCCTCCGTCGTTGATGAATGAGCGCTCCGTCGCCTTCATGGGTGTGACCATGACCATCAACACAACTTTGATTGCGCAAACCCAAGCACTCTGGATCGCTGCTTACTTTGGCGGCAAGCTTGACGTGACTCCAAGGGTTTCGTGTCCACCGGACGTGCGCGAACTGCTGGTCTCGGCCAAGGTCTCCGAGTCCAAGGAGCCAATCGCCAAAGAGAACGTCCTGGGCCAGGATGAGGAGCGGGATCCTAATCTCGACCTCATCTGGGAGACAGCTCTACACAGCGAATTTGGCAAATACCGTTACCCCGGCGGTTTCGGGGGACGAAATCCGGACTTTGTCTTTGACGCGCTACCATATGTGGACATGCTCCTTCGGGACCTGGGTCTGAAGACAAACCGCAAGGGAGGCGCTTTGGCCCAGTGTTTTGCCCCGTATGGTGTGGAGGATTACCGGGGATTAGTGGACGAATGGAAGAGCAAGCATGATACCCTGTCCGTATAGTCGAAACATTCCGTTAACATAGCATAATTTTGATTAAGCGTTTGATTTATCTTATGCAGATTAGTGGACATCATTCGCGGGGATATGATAGCTCCGATTGATATACCTGATACATCCCGTTCGCCTTCATAATTGCTTTATTTGTATTTACACATGGCTGATCCTGGAGAGTAAGCTTAACCATCCCTCGGAATGGAGTTGCGTGTTTGTTTTATGGCAAGATAAGTGCTTAATCCTCCAAGATATTGAAGTCACGTGGTATTCATGCCTTCCTCTTCGGGAAACCGTCGTTCCATCCCCCTTTAATTGCCATTTGGGATTGAGAGTACATTAGACGCTCGCCAAATATACCTATTGCCGCTTGGCTTCTGCTTTTACTATGCAAAATGGCTATTGTTGTCAGTAGCGCTACTTAGTATTCAGTACTCGGCTCGGTACCATCTTACATCTTACCCCGGAACCAGTCCTTGAACGTCGGCAGCAAATTGCTTACGACAGTTTAGCATATCGCTTTTTTTTCTAGATTAGCTATTGGCTCTGTGATTTGAAGAGTGACTGGTGAAATTCACGGACAAGGCTGTGGCTCTCCTCAGCCTCAGCCTAGTCAGATCCGGCGCAAATAGAACAAGCTCCTCGCTCTGTTGAGATCTACCGCCGTAAAACAGTTCATTGATTCCACCCTCATAAGAAAAAACAGGGCTATAATCATGGGTTGCAATCGCTTCGATTTTCATAATTGTTATAATGACACAGCAATGGAAAGTCGCAGGCTGGAAGCGAATCCTGATGTTTCTGGTATTGGTGTAAGTCATTTGCTTGAACAATGACAGAGTCTACAGCTTCTAATGACTGAAAGGTTTTGATAGGATTCCTTGCTACTGCTTGGACATGCTTCATCGCTATGGTCTTCTACAACGCCGTTACGCCCCAGGAATCGGATAATATGCTGGATAGGTCGATACACAAGGCCATACACAAGGTCTACAAAGGAGTACCATCATCACTTTGGGCTCCAGTCTCAGAGGCTGTACGTATTGCTACTGACTTGATTTAAGATAAATACAACGCCATTAATAGTCAGTGACTCAGGTTGTACTGTCATTGAGTGACCAACTGCTAGTTACTGGGCTTGCATTCATCATCAGTGGCTATTACCAAACGCAGTGCGGATTGTCAATCTATCATTGGCAGATCATAATAAGGCTCGTCTGGTTTGCTTCGGTCACACACATCGCAACTTTGATTTGTTTGGAAAGATACTTTGAAAAACATCGCTACATCTGGTACGCGAGGGCATTCCTTATGACTGGACTAGCCATCATGCTCGCGGTAGGAATTGCCTTCAATGGGGGTAGTATTGATTCTCGTTTTTATCCCGGGAAGCCTATTGCCTGCAACTTTAATGGCCACGATTATCTCCTCGGTTTGGCCGCAGGATGGGATACGCTCATCTCGGAAGTTTTGCTCATTGGCGGACTTGTCGTACGATTGATACAGATGTTCTCGATCACAAGGAAATTCTGCAGTTCCTTCTTACAAGTTCTGAAAAAACTATGGCGGAAAGTCCTGGCTTGGTGTCTTGAGAGGGCCCAGAAATGGTGCCGCTGTCTGCAAGGTATTTCCCTGTCACTTGTGCTTTTTGCCTTGGTTGTCTCTATTACTTTCCAATCGCTACTCGACTTCGTGCACTCCCGAACGTTCGGCGTAAGTTGAACTCCTACTGAAACTGGACTTTGGAGGTTCTGACTGGCGACCAGCTATTGTGGCTATTATTTTCACTAATATGGGGAACTGAGCAACTTTTCGCCTACCGCGTTCTGGCGATGAAGTCTTGGTCCCGGAATCAAGACAATGAAGATGAAGACATTTTTGAGGAGGATTCTTGGAGTTTCGGTCAATTAGTGTCAGTATTCATGCTTCTAGTCCCTCTTCTACTGGTGGTGGAGGGGTGTTCTGGTAAAACTCAGATTTGAGTTGGCTGCTGTGTTATTGCTGACTATCAATTCAGATGCTATCTATAAACACAAAACCGAGTACAGGAATGATGGTGGCTCTAACAACAGCTTCGTGTCACATACTAGGGCTCAAGAGCAATTCGAGTTGAATCCTGAGAGTTACAATAGAGCCAGCTGTGTTCCGCGAAATCGAGCGAAGCAGGACACCATTATACCGTCTCAGACCGCGGTGACACATAGCTTGCCATTGATCATGCAAACCTCAGCTAAGCCACTACTTGCTCGAATTTCAGACCTTTGTCAAAAACAGTTCCAGAGTGAGCCGTGGTACCTAGACAATATGCGGTTTGCCATTGCTGTAATGACTGGAGTGGCATGCTTTATCTTGGTTGTCTTCGCCGAGGGCCAGAGTGGATCTTTTCCTGACGTTGCAGTTGTGCTAATTGTCTTCGTGGCTACTGTCGTTTGTCTGCCCTTGATTCCTTTATGTGGAATACTGGACGGTCTCGGTCCAAAACAGCTAGCCCAGCGGCACCCTCTATCTGTTGTCAGACTTGCGGTTGATCCTGGAAAGACGTACCGGGTATTGCGATATATTTATTTTCTATGCTGTCCTATCTCTGCTATTAGTTCTGGCATTGTCTTCAGGTTCTATGGTTATATAGCACTTGCCCTCATGGCGATCTGGGGATCTTTTTTTTTGATTGCATCACCTATGGTCCCAATCTCCATCTACAGACAGCTCTACTCATAAAAGCCTGCCGGGTTGCTCCGAAGCCGATGCTCCTGTACCTACTTTTCCTTATTTCTAGGGACTTTCCGATCTGACATTTGTCATGCCTTGCTGTCTATTTCTATGTTTAGACTGACAAACTTACGCTATTAGTTCTAAATGATCCTACGTCGTGGTCATTGCCCTTCTATACTCTCATGCGTACGTGTCTTAGCGGATGGAGTGTTATTGCATCCCTTGCAGATTTCTGACTGATATGCTGACACTTGACTCATAGTCCGGGGTACCAGGAACACATCCAACATTGCGCCCTATAGCGAGTCATGACAATGATTGCATCGAAACGAGACTTCGTCAATGGCTTACAGTAGGTATTTCAACGAGAGTCGAGCATAACATAAATCACTGGTATTATCGTGCAATAACTACATAACCCGATCTATAAACGCAAGACTATAACCACCCATGTATGAAACAAGCCTATAGTAGAAAAAAAAAAAAAAAAAAAAACCGAGAATGCCTCCGCGTAACCCCAATGTAACCAACCAACGCCAATGAAAAAGAACGAAGTCAACTATACATTATTCGTGTTCCCGTTTGACGACTGGACCGTCTTTACCGCATCCTTTGACCAGAAGGTGGCGCTATAAACGTTAGCATTCTACCTACCATCGATGGAGGTAAAGGAGATAAAGCACACCTTTAATGCATCCTTGCGCGAAAAGCTCTTATCGCAATGCGTACACGGAAACGGCTTAACGGACAGATGAATCCGCTTGTGTCGCTTGAGATCGTGGTTCCGATTAAAGCTCTGCAGGCACTGATCGCACTTGAACGGTCGATCTTGGGTCGGCCCGCCCAGGCCCGATCCCGAGACCGGGTGATGTGGCGATGATGACGGGGGCCCTTGGTACATTCTCGCGAGTTGACCGCTATTAAACGGGAGAATAGTGGCGGGTGAGGGTATGTTGCCGAAAACGGCCATTTGGCCGCTTGGATTGTGGATGTTGGTCCGGACGGGGCCGTTCATGGCTGGGAGGGAATAGGAGGGCCATGGTTGTCGGGGGTAGATGAGAGAGTTCATGGAGGCGGGCGAGGACATGGAAGAAGAGAAGGACGAGGACGACGAGGAAGAGGAAGATAATGAGTTTTCAGCTGAGAGTGGCTGTTGCGGTTGGGCGGCGGAGAAAGACGGCACGAGCGACGGGATCTCGTACGGCTGCGAAATGGCAAGATTGGAGTTCATGTTCGAGTCGGTGATTGGATTGGGATTTGGTGCTTGGTATGGATTCCACGCATCTTGATACCCATGGGTATCATTGTTGACTGGCCACGAGGATTGCGCCGGCGCTCCGGCCCAGGTGTTCGGGGATGTCGATACGGGAGAAACGAATTGGCCGGTGGGATACGAAGTCGCGGCCAAATTCTGCGATGGATAAGAAGGGAAAGCATTCGGAGAGAGAGACTGGTTAATCAGGGCATCGAGAGTGGTCATGCTGGATTAATTGCTGAAAAGGATTGCAGAATCGATGTGTTATGGACAGTTGTTCTGATAATAAGTGTGGTATGGAGGTCATCCAGGCATGTCGGAGCCGAACGCAGACGGGAGATATCCAAATAAGACGGAGGGAGCGATAAAGACCGATAAGGATTAAAAGCAATATGACATTAAAAAAAGAAAGAAATGCAGTCCGGGCAATTGAAACGCCTGGGGCATGGAATATATACAGCGTCCAGCGCTCCGAAAGCACCACATACAGATGTCAATTGTCGATCCAGAGGCGATCCGGCTCTTGATCGACAGAAAGAGACTCCTCGAAATGGGAAAAGAAAGGAATAAAAGGAGGGCTCCTTGCATGGAGAGAAGAAGTCCGTGAGTGCGTACGTGTAGTGCATCGGGCATTCGAATAAAGAATACGAGCATAGATGCTTGTGGGATTGGCCGGGGAGATAAAGAGCAAACAAACTTTGTTGATGTGATATGTCGAGTCTTTCATTCGAGTCATGTCACGATATATCTATCCAGTTACAGTATGCCCAAGAGTATGCGCCTCTCGCGTTTAGTTATGTATGTGCATTGCCAGTAAACGCTGTACTTGTTTCCTGACCAGGATACATCCTTGCTGCCTCTACCTCTGTCTGACTCCGAACACCCTTTTTCTATACCTTTTTCCATACCTTGTCTATACCCCGAATTGTATATGCTATGCAACGCTTCACTCGACAGAGTACAGAGTACCATGCTCGGTAATGCACTGCCGAATGTATCTCCGATGACGTCGCCGCGGGGTTCTTAGGAGATCCTCTTTAACTTCATTCTTCTCTCTCTCTCTCTCTCTCTCTCTTCCTCCACTTCAACTCATCTGGTCAATCGAATACAGTGCGTCTCTCTTCAGCCATTGAAACATGCATTCACTTATGGGATACAGGCAGCTTCTGACAACCCCTCTGCGCAAGTCTTTCGCGCCTACTATCGCTCATCCTACTTTCAAACCGTTCCTGTGCGTTCGTTCGATCCATTGCTCTTCCGCCATGTCCGGTGTTAGCAAGGCCTGCTGCCAGATTCCTCCTATCGTCGCCCAGGGCTACCAGGGAAAGGGTGAATACAAGACCATCAATGGCTTGAAGACGTGTAAGAGACATACACCGGGATATTATTATTGAGTCATTATCACCAGAGGCTAATTGAGTAGATGTCACCGGCCCTGAGTCCGCCTCCAAGGCCATCCTCATCATCTACGGTACGTTTACACATTCTGCTATAGAGACCAATGCTAAGAATCAGACATCTTCGGTTTCTTCCCTCAGACCATCCAAGGAGCCGACATCCTGGCCAATTCCAACGAGCAAAAATACCGTGTCTTCATGCCCGACTTCTTCGAGGGCCAGCCTGCCGATATCACCTGGTTCCCTCCTCAGACGGATGAACATAAGCAGAAGCTCGGCAACTTCTTCCAGACCAAGGCTGCCCCCCCGAATACCCTCTCCAAGATCCCCAACGTCGTGGCCGAGGCCAACAAGCTCTCTTCCAGCGGCAGCTTTGACTGGTCCATCCTGGGCTACTGCTGGGGCGGTAAGATCACTGCTTTGTCTTCCGGCCAGGACAACAAGCTCTTCAAGTCTGCTGTGCAGTGCCACCCCGCCATGGTCGACCCCAACGACGCCAAGGCCGTGAACATCCCCATGGCTGTCTTGGCCTCCAAGGACGAGGTTCCCAAGGACATCGAGGCGTTCAAGTCCAACCTCAAGACGCCTAACCACGTCGAGACCTTCCCCACCCAGATCCACGGCTGGATGGCTGCTCGCTCGAACTTGGAGGATGCTGAGGTGCGCAAGGAGTACGAGCGTGGCTACAAAACCGTGCTTGACTTTTTCCACAAGCACGCTTAAATGTGCTTATGTATCCCTGTAGCGTAGGAATGAATTATGATTTTCAAATCGATACATGTGCAGTGACCCAGGTAGACATCGTCATGCTGAGGTATGCCATATGCTATGCGGGAAACGTGTATTGGGTGACGTCATGGGCGATGTTCATTGCATTGATATGGCTCTGATACTCCGTACTTTGGCTCTGTATAATTCATGCTTGACATTCAACTGCAGCTGCAGCTGCAACACGATGCGCATATCAAAAACTGAATGGGCAGGGGGGCACTTGACAGGGAGGGCGACAAGCAGGTAAATAACCGGGCACGAAGGCAAATGTCCCTCGTGTTGCATCATTGCAGGAGGCGAACAACCCTCGAGCCTTCGTGTCTTACGATCCTCTTCCCGGGGGATTTTCCTGCGTAACGGTTTTACAGCCGGAAAGTACGAATAAGCCGATTCTTTCCTACAACTTAAAACTACGAAAAATGGCCTCGCCATCCCATGCAAAGCCCCAGGCAGGCCCCGGACATCGCCGGAAATCAAGTCAGAACAGTAGCGACACGACAAAACTCGCAAGTGAGGACATTCACGCACTGTTCGTCGGAGCGCCCTATTTCCTCCTCGACGAAGGCCCATTCGGTCTGTGGCAGCCGCAGGTTATCTTTCCGTGGTGCGATCACGATCTGTTGATCCAAAATTTCTGGGATAGACGGCCGCTTTCTCATTCCTCCTTCAGTTCGTCTACTCTGCATGCTCATCTGCCGGTTCCCGATGGTTATGTGGTTAAAGGCGAGACCCCCGCTCCTTTACAAGGGTTACAACATGCGGGCAGGCCCAAACGGCCGACCTTCGACATCAGCGTATACGAGGTCCCCAATATGCTATGCTCAACCGCAAAAGAGCCCGGATCGCTTGGGTTCCGCCATTTCCTAGAACTCCCCGTCGCAGACCAAGTTCGGTATACAGGGCCAGAGATCCCCAGAGCCCGACCTGGATTACGGAGAGTCTCGATGATGACCTCGGCCATCGAGGCTTTTGACGCCATCGAGCATCATTCTCACCATCCGTATGCGCAGTGTCTGGACGGGACGGTACATGACCGCAAAGCGATGCTGCTTGATGGACCATCAGCATGGAAGCGCATCGGCGTGCGAGACCCGAGTATGGGGAATTTAATCGAGCGTCTTGAGACGTTGCGGGATATCCGCGACGATATGTTACACGCGGAGGTCGATAAGACGATATTGTGCATGGAGCCGATAGAGATCTTGCATCGAGACTTGTACTCCAAGTTCCTGCTTCCTCCGCCACGATCGATGACGGAAGAGGAGGATCCGCATAGTCTCAAATCGCAGATTCGAATGCTTACTACTGCTTTGGCGGCACCTGGGGCGTGGATCAACTTTAGCTTGGAGGAGTGGCGGCTCTATGCTGGTCAGATACTGTGGGAGATGCCGCCCCATCGGGATGGTGATTGTCTCGATCCGGAGGAATGCGAGGACGCGCAGAAACGGCCATGGGTTAATCCTGGTCTGGAACGTAAATGGTTGCTCATCCAGATGCTCCTGGCCGGCGAATTACTTATCCGACTAGATGCCGTTTCTCGCGCGGGGGTCTTGAGGGATCCTGACGAGAACATCACCGCGATTGATATACACGAGTTTGACAAGCTTCGCGACGGAAAGGTGAACTGGGACTTGATTGTTGCGCGGCGATTTCTCGATAGTTTTGGGATAAGTCATTGCGAGAGCCAAACCTTGACTCATAGCGAAGAAGGTCTGCATGGAAGACGCCGGTCACTAAGAGACGCTTTCATCATCCATCGTCGGTCATCTGTCAAGAGTGCTTCGGAAGCTGATTCGGCCTGGGAATGCAAATTGACGCCGTATCACATTGAGCAGCAGTTACATGGGCTATTCGTTTTTGCAGAGTATATCGGCTGGCCTGGAGTAGATGCCTTGAAAGACCTCCCCTCCAAAATCAACGAAGACTTATACAGCCATCCAGTATGCAGCGCAGCAACATCCACACTGGGCAGGGACGAGATGTACAGCCGAAACCCCTCTCGTCGCCAGATCCTCCTCCACAACATCGACAGCCAGGACAGCAACGACCCGAAAGACAACATCGGCTGGATAACCCGCAGCTGGCTGTCGGGCTTCGTGCCGCCCGGAGAAAGCATCAGACACCTCCTTCTCGCCACAGTCCTGGAGAACGACCCAGAGGCATTATCCACGCTAGGACCCGTGGCCAATCTATACGGCGGATTCTCGTATCACGGACGAAGCTGGTGGAGCAAGCAGTGTATCGTCGGCCGCGTGCTGGCCAGTTTACCAGGGACCAAGGAGTGTATGGGCTGGATTAGAAGCGATGTCCTGCCTGTTGACCGGTCGACGTCGCAGCCGTTGGACGGGAGATGGTTCGAGGCGAGAACTAAGGAACTACCACCGACGAACAAAAAACCGCGCATTCAGCAAGGGAATAGGATATCGCATTTCTCGACGCCACTTGGAGATGGTGACATTTCGAGGGAGGCGTTCTCGTTACCGGTTGATCGTCCGCGGGGAGAGCCGGTGTCTATTGACCTGGACGTGCTATCGTTCGTTAGTGCATCCGAATCCGAATCCGAGCCCGAACCAAGCGACGCTGGTGTAGGCATGCCAACCATCTCGTTCAATGTGCAATCCCACTCACCCGACTTCCAATCGACAAAAGAATCAGTCTCCCTGAGACACAACATCCACTTCGTCACCTCCTACAACTGCCGTCCGCCGGCCGGAAAAGCCTCTATCAGCAACCACGAAGACCATCATGAACCCTCGCGCCTCCCCGGCCACCCTCTCCACGCCTCATACGAATACCTTGTCCTCCCCATCCGCGACCTCATCGGCGCGACGTCACTGCACAAAGTCGTCCCCGGCGGGGAGATCCTGGTGATAGACGCACGGGGAAGCGCGACACAGGAAACATTCGCACGGGCATGGTGCGCCGCGACGGGGAGCAATGCAGTAATTGGTCGCGTGGGGAGGACGTGTCTAGCATGTTGTATTCGGGAGGCTCGGGCGGTGGATGTGAGTGTTGTTATTCGCGTGGGTGATGGGGCTCGGAATCGGGCGGGGAGTTTGTATGCATTAAATAGTAGGAATTAGGTACATAAGCTGCACAGTATGAGTATGCTGAACTACAAAGCACAACTACTGAACTACAGTACTGCAGAGCATCTCACGACGTACTCTGTACTAAGAGGAACGGCCATCAACCACTGTCTTGGTATATACATAGTTATATATAGTTATATATACTTTTTTTTTTTCTATTTATTTTTTTTTTGCTGCCTACGTGCTAGATAGGGTACGTATTTTCTTGAGTAGCCACCAAAAAAAAAAAAAAAAAAAGGAAGTAGTGACATTGGCACGCAGGCTACGAGTACTCAGTGCATACAGCTACTAGGCAACTCAAAGTACATATACCAGAAGCAGAGGTACGGCCGCAGCACCAGGCCGCGTAAGGCGCGTTGCAGATTGGCCAGATAAAGGCAAGTGCCCGAGCTGAAACAATCGCAGGTGGTCCAAGCGAGACGCATTGAAGCGAGTGGATGTACAGAGTAAGCATATCAGGCTATATTAGGGAAATGTCTGCACATCGTGATAAGTGGCAAGCCTCAAGGGGACATGGACGAGCTGAACTCTTGAACCGTATTTGCTGGAATGGCCGTTAGGGTCTGATCCGTGGCTGTGGTTTGCCAGACGAACAGAGTACTGGTACTGACTGGACCCTGGATCAGGCTCAGTTCATTTGGATCAGCTGGTTGGATTCGGACGGTTTTCGGGCGACTGACAGTGGCTAGGCTGGGCTGGGCTTGGCGATGATCGAGCCGCGTGGCAGAGTTTGTAGAATTCTGTCAGTAATAATGAACAAGCACAGAGCGAGAAGTCATGAATGCTATATAATTTCATACAATGACGTCTGCACGAGACTTGGCTGTGGTGTGTCAGTACTTGAAACCCTGCATATCGGCGTTTTCGAGTTAAAAAAAGAAATCCACTAGGTCCACTCAGATGTACCCCAGTATCAGTATGTCAGAGTACTACGAGTAACTACTTGTATGTACCAAGTACAACAAACAACATGTTAAATTCTCCTAATCTCTTGTTTAATATACTTACCTTTTAATACTCCTGAATAATCTTATAAAGATACTGCAGCAATCTCAACTCTGGAACGATCGACTTGGCTTACGCATCCAGCACTATTCCTGAAATGGCAAGGGTCCACGCAATAGGAGAACTCCCTATAGAGTACAGTGCAGTTGTAGAGTATTCGAAGACGCACCCTACTCTACACAGTAGAGCATACAAGTATTCTACCCTGTACTCTGCTGCCGTACAGAGAATACAAGAAGTTTCTGTATCAGAGTAGAATACAAAACATGTAAAGTACTGACAGCCCCACTGCCCCATGGATTGAACCATGTCTAGCGTGTTTCAGAACATCGACTCTTTTCTCGAAGAAGAAATGGTGTACGTACTACTCTGTACTCACTCACTCACTGGATACTCCAACGAGACACCGGCTCCTTAATCAAGATCTACTTTTTACGCATCTATCATCTCCCCAGAAGGGCAACTCGGGGAACAGGGCCACGCATCATTGGGTCTCCCAGCCCCACGGAGAGACCCCTCCCAAAGAAGCAAGATGTGAGATTGAGTCTGTGGATTCCAGCAGTTGGTACTCGTCGTGGTAGTTTAGTTTAATGACTTGAGATGACAGTCGCAATTCTTGCAGTCGCCATAATAATAGAACAGGCAGATTCGATCCCCTGAAAAAAAAAATAAAAGGCAAAAAAAAAAAAAAAAGGGAAAAGAAAAAAAAAAGAAAACCCTGAAACGCAACCCTATCGAGTCTTTCATATGATTCCTACTCATGTCAAGCATTAACCGAATTGGCTATTAGTCTACTTTCTAGAATTGCCTTTATTCCTTTCTTTTCATCATTCTCTCTCATCATTTCTATTTCTCTCTCTCTCTCTCTCTCTTTTGTTCTCTTGTTCGAACATAATCCAACTTTTACACTCCTTTGCTGTCTGTCCTTGAACTTGATTATACTTGGTTATACTTGGTTATACTTGATTATACTCGATTATACTCGATTATACTCGATTATACTCTTCTCTAACGTTCACCTCAACGCTCTCTAACCTCGCTGAAACCCCTCGTGCCGCATCTCGACTTATCACACCATTTCAACGTCCCCCAAAATAATACTCTCTTTCTCGCAGAATCCCGTGTATGGCCATTCTCTAATTCTGCGATGCCCGCCGTGGTCCAAACCATGCCCTCTCATCCCGGCCCCATGGACTCGACCGTACCCCCCTCTTCCACTCCCACCGACAAGAAGCGCAACAAGTTGGGCTATCATCGCACCTCTGTCGCGTGCGGTACGTTCCCTCATTCGACTTCCTGTTTGTCGAACTAACAAATCAGTCCACTGTCGCCGTCGCAAGATCCGCTGCCTAGTCGCCGCCGATGATGCCCAAGGTCGCTGCGAAAACTGTATCCGTTTGCGCAAAGAGTGCCAGTTCTTCCCGGTCGACCAGCAGCCGCCGGTAGAAAAGAAAACTCGTTCGAATTCGCGACTCGACTCCTCTGCTTCCACCGATCCCTCTACTGCTTCTTCCTCGCCTCCGATTATCAGCGGTCCTCTCGATCAGCAACAACAACAGCAACAACAACAACAACAACAACAACCAGAAACATTCTTTTACCAACCCATGCCGTTGAATGCTGCTCCAAATGTCCATGGAATACCCCCAAATGCGCCTTTTCCCGGGAACATGCCCCAGTTTGCGCCAGGTAGGCCCTTGTCGCTCATCTGCATTAGGTCGAACAATCACTAAAGAAGTAGATTCCAATACAGGCGAATTCGCATCCGCTTCTCTTGAATCCCCCGTCCCCTGGGATGAATTCACCACGATCCCCAACGATCCCCAAATGCTAGCGACTCTCAACGCTGCCAAACCACAATCCACCATGATCGATCTCAGTCCTACCAGTGTCTGGAGTGGCGACATGAGCTCAATTCCCTCCAACGCTTCGTTACAGGCAACACCGACTGTCCCATCGCAGCAACCCACTCAAGCGCTTGATATCGCAAACACCCCCGCTCAAACATTCACCATGCCCGACGGCACGGTCTGGCAAGTCCCCCCACAACCGGCACGGTCCATGACGTTCTCCGCACAGCCCGATATGGCTGCATCATATCCACCACCTCCTGTTCCCCCGACTTCAACACCGAATCAGTTTGCGCCACCGATGGACCCCGATCCAAAGCACAGTGCATCGCCCGCGGCCGATCCAATGCAGACCATGACCATGTCCATGTCATATCCCGGCACACAGGTTCCCGGCGCCATGGGATACCCCGTATGGCCAGACGCAAGTGGAATGGCCGGGATGAACGTTGTATCTTACCCCGTGTTCACCCCAGAGGCGCCACAGCAGGGGACACCATTCGCGAGTCCGCCACCAATGGCACAGGGACACCCAGGACATTCGCCTCAGGGGTAATAAGATTTGATTGATTCGCATTGATTACAGACATGCATCACTGCATCAGCACCTTTTTTTTTTTTTTTTTCCTATGGCTTTAATACCCTGCATCATTAGCCTTTTCTTTGTTTTATTGCATCGTCCATGGCTGGTTATCGTGGGCGTCTAGGTGGTCTTTTCTTTTTCAATTTCCCTTTCTTTCCTGCATGGACGGGTCCATTTGCATGCATACTGGGCTAGACTTGCTTTCTTTTTCTTTTCTTTTCATTACTTCCGGGTTCATCTCGATTACGAGCTACGTGATATCGAGAGCGTGAGTGGTTCGAACAGCGCTCCAGTATAATATTATTCTTGTCAATTTGTTTGCACCAAAAGCCTAGCTAGATCTGTATATAGTCGATCGTTCAACATAGAGTACTGAGACAAGATTCATGTGACAGTTAGTCTATGTCTGATTGATAACGAGGATCTGAGATCCGAGGAGATCACCCCGGACTAAATAAGCACGTCATCGGATTCTTCGAATGGGGTATTGTCACCGTCTTCATATCAAAAAAGAAGAAGAAAAAAAAAAAAGGGTACTAGAAACGAAGCGGTTGCTTGTCACCCAGCTTCTGGTTCTTTTCTGGAATTGTAGTAAATCTCTTCCGATAGTTTAGTTTGACTTTATCTTTCACCAGATAGCACGGTTTCTCGCTACCGTACACTACCTAATGTTAATACCCTCTATACTCAAGAGGCTATCCTCGCCGGTGTTCTCCACGACATTTGGACAAGGTGCGACTTTCCCTTTGAAATCCGTACTCAGATAAAGGACGACAGAAGCAATTCACGCTGGAACAATTCGTACCAACACTTTCCACACCCACTGACGACGACATCCCACAACTCAACTTTTGCCAAGTGTGATCCGCAGTGACAAGAATTCGCCACTGTACCTTGCGAATGCCAATGGACTAACTAACTAATGGCACTGCTTACGTACTCTGTAGTATATCTTCATTTATCGTGCTATTGACTAAAGGTTTTCTATGCGATAGGAATAATGGGGTCATGTGCCTCAGGCACTAATTGCCGAGGCTATTTCCCGGTGTCCTGACCCCTGGCCGTCTCTCTTCAACGTCTCGACAACACATATACTCCGCACCAGAAACAATTCTTTTGTCGTTCGAGACGCATCTCTTATGATAAAAATGAGCGGTCTGGATGTCTGAACCTCATTGAGATAAGAGGGTACTGTTCCAAATCTCGAAAGCCAGGTACTGGAAAATTGCATCGTGGATCTTACCTCGCGGGTGATGGATCACCATTAACCTCCCGTGTCTAGAAATAATAACAAAAGTATATTTCCGGCTCCATGAATGAAAACAGACCTCAGCCACCACACCCCACAATGGCCCCTGCAGGATACAGTCAATGCAGTCCCTAAGCAGAGGCGCAATACCCGCCACGCGATCAACATTGCCAGTTCATTGGTGAAGAGAGACTGGACTGCCACACGGCTCAGAAGTCAATAAAGCTCACTGGGTGATCCCTGATGGAGGCGGTCTCGACTTAACCCATCGCAGGAAGCTTCGACGAGTTTGCTTCGGCGACAGCGGTGATGATGATGCTGAGAGGGTTTATCGTTTCCCTTGGTGGTATCCGTCGGCTCAGGAACCGGGTTGTCAGTGCTGAGCATGGTACGTGGTGGTGGTCCTGGTTGATCTCCATGCCGTCACACCGGCTGCCTCCCCCCACGGTCTGGTAATTATAAAGGCTGGGTCTCTGCCGGAAGTCTTTCTGCTTAACCACTTTCCTCTCAAATCTTATTTCACATACCTCCAATATGAAGTTCACTGCTTTTGCCCTCACGGCTTTCTTGGGCTGTGCTGCCGCCCTCCCTCAGCTCGGCCAGCCCGGCAACCCTAGAGGTCCTCCTGCTTCCTCTGACCTGCCCACTCCTGTCTTCTCGTCGGGCAACCCCCAGCGTCCCACTGGCGTTTTTGACAGACGTCAGCTCGGCCACGCCGGCGATGTCCCTGGCCGCGGCCCCCCCTCTCCTGGTGAGGTCCCTGGACGCGGACCTCCCCGTCCTTGCGAGATCCCCGGCCGCGGTCCCCCCTCTCCCGGTGAGGTTCCCGGTCGTGGACCTCCTGTCGACGGCGAGGATGACGACGCTTGTACCCCGTGGTCGAGCGCCACCCCATCGTCTTCGGTTGCTGCCAGCAGCTCTAGCTTCTCTGTGTCTGTTACCCCGACGCCTAGCTCGACTCCTGCCAGCTCGACTCCTGCCAGCTCGACTCCTGCCAGCTCGTCGACTCCGGTCAGCAGTGCTTCGCTTTTCTAAGCCAATGCACCGGTTGATCATGAACGAAGAATGATATAATGGACTTGTTGACCAATTGGGTCATCAGCTGGGATGACACTGCAATAAACGAATGATAGGATAATGATGGAACTCATGGTTAGGATGCACGATGAACTGTATATAGATCTTGCAGGTAGACAATCGGAGCTTATATCTGACACGAACCACGAGGTGATAACGATTAGCCGATGGTGCTTATGACTAGACTGTACCCCGGATTCTGGGTGCCATCCAGATAGCACGCAGAAGCACGATGCCAAGCGTGGATACTGTCATGTGATGTTTCAAGAAGTACACATAGTATGAGTAACTACACTCGTATGGATACGACGGGATACGGAGGACTCCGTACTCGGTCAATTGTATTGCCACTGCTGTGATTGCTATGGAAGACACACGAACACTTTCCTGTTATATAGGAATGCTCTACAGTTTCACATATGTAAAGTACGCGACTTATTCGTACCAACAACAAATGCAATGCATGACAGGCAATATTAGTGATGACCTCGCTTATCTCTTCTTATCTCTTCTTATCTCGTTTTCGCGGTCCACCATTCAAATCATCGAGTCAGACCCCGCATCTGGATATGGACCGGATGTTTGGGCCGTCGGGTAGAATAGGACTCTATTCTCTGGGTACTATAGCTACATAATACTATTGCTAGTCTTATACTGACAGAACTTAACGGTTTGTTCCGCTATACATCCTTCGTAGACTCGGGGCCTCGAGGTCGGCCCGATCTATCGGGGAGGACTGGGCCGAGGATTGCTCCGTATTATTTGCTTGTAGTGTACTTCTTGTATCGGCCGGGATGCTGTCCTCTGTTTGCAGCACATGCAACAGACAGAGTTCACATAGACAAGCCAATATGCGAGGAATTGATCTTACTCCATAGAGCTGAACTGAATAAACTCGCCAATTGCATAGCCGGACAAGAAAAAGAAAACACAAAGAAAAAAAAAAAAAAAGACTAACCCATGCAGGCCACAACCCCAGGTCCACCGGATGTATGTACAGGCCCGTAGTCAAGCTTGTTAATATCATTATTAGTGCCATTTTTAACAGGAATAATCTCATTGCTAATCTGTGCGTACTCTGTAGTAGTATGCTCCTCCGTAGTACATACAGTCTTTTTTTTTTTTCCCTTCTCTTACGGCGGGAGTGTAAAATCCACTGCACTTTCTACATAGTACTCCGTACTAGTATTTCTTTCTCTTGACCCCGAGTCAATCTCCAGTGTCTTCTTCCTTTCTCTCTTTTTTCTTTTTCTGCCTCTTGTTCTCCGCTTACCGCATTCCGCCTGTCACCGTCCGCGGATTACAGCCATCTCCATCACTCTCCACTACTCCTCTACTACTACTACTACTACTACTACTACTACCACTACCACTACTACCACTACCACTACCACTACAACTACATACTTGTTATCACTATCAGGCAATGTGCGTCTGGAGGGTCTAGGCCCCCAGGCAATCACAGACACTGAATCCACGCTCAGGCCCGATCTTCCAACCTCCCTCCAGTACGGAGACACGCAGAGTAAGTCATTCTGCATGTTCTTTTGTTCTTTCCTTCCTTTCGCCTTCTGTGCTCAATCTGACTGACTCTTGACCCTTGTCCACTCAGAATTCGTCTCTTCTTTTCCCGGCGTCGTGACTCGCTCCTCTCCCTCCTCTCCTCCCCGGTCGACGATCCATACGAGACAGAGCACATACATACAGTATACTCTGCACAAACCAAGTCCAAGCGTTAACAGTGGCCTTGTTCTTAATATATTTGTTTTTTTTTTTTTTTTGTTATACTGCATCTGCATCATTGGCCTTGAACAGCTTCGTCTACGGCGGGTACGGGAATATCGCTGTCTCCTCTACCCTGCAGCTGCTTATCAACCGCCCAACACTCTCGCTTTCCGTCTTCTCCTCTCCTCTCTCCCTCTCTCCTCATTTCCCCTCTCGTTTCTTTTCTACGTGATCTTATCTTGTCCTTTTCTTATCTTCTATCTCTCTTCGATTTCGGCCTTCTCTTCCAATCAGTTTATATTAAAGAGGAAAAAGAAAAAAAAAAAAAAGCCATGTCTGGCATGGACCATGGCGGAGGACATGGGGATGTGCGACCGAATCAATCCGCCGCCGGCTTGGCCCTGGGACTAGATACCTCCGATGCTGACCGTTTCTCGACTTCCTCCACCAACTTCCACGATGATTTCCCTTATGACCTTCCTCCCTTCAGTCCCAGAGAGTCTTCCCATGGGGACTTACTCAAAGATTCCCTCTTTCCTGAATGGGGAAGCGGCACCACACGACCTGATCCGGAGTGTCCCGACGAGATGCAGAAGAAGGACCCGTTAGCCACTCAGATTTGGAGGTTGTATTCGAGAACGAAGGCCCAACTGCCCAACCAAGAGCGCATGGAGAATCTGACTTGGCGAATGATGGCTATGAGTCTCAAACGCAAGGAGCGCGAACGCCTCCATTCGTATGTCCCCGTTTCTCTTTTTGCAGATCTACCCTGTACACAACCGTTCTGACCACCATCTAGTACCGGCAGTGGCATCGCCCAACTGCGCCATTCCACCCGAACCTCCACCGCTCCCAGCACATCGGCCACGACAACCACCACCGCCCCCACCGAGGACACGTCCGATCCCATGAATCTCGATGACTTCATTGTTCCCTTCGAGTCCCCTGCCGAACCGTCATTATCACCTGCGGGTGATAAATCTGGTGCCATCCCCATCAAGCACCGTAGTCATCCCGTTCCCGAAGAGCCCGTCCCCGCCTCGTTTCCCCATCCGCCTCAAGAGCAGCGCAGAAACAATGAGTTTGGCTATGTCCAGCGTCGGGTGCGGAAAACCAGCATTGACGACCGTCAGTTCTTGGCCAGTTTCCAGGTTCCCACTCGTAAGCGACCGGCCGAGTCGTCTCCATTGGTGCCTCCCATCTCGAACAACATGCTGGCCCACGATCCCGATCTCTCGTCCGGCGTCCCCGATTACTCCTTGGATGCATCGTCGTCGGCATTTGGCCTTCACCACCCCAACAATGGCAACCGTCATAACAACAACCACAGCAACAACCATAACCCCCATCCGTCTCTTCCGTTTGGCCTGGATACTTTTGGCTTGGATGATCCAATCTTGAACTCTGCCGGTCCATACCAGTCTCATTTTACCTTCTCCCCAAATGACTCGGGTAACCCCTTTGCCAACCTCTACGCTCACACGCCCATGGCCTCGTCGCTCAACTCGACCGAACTCTTTTCTCCACCGCCGTCCGGATATCAGTCGACCGTGTCCACTCCTCAGGCCTTGTATGAAAATGAGCAGTCGATGTATTTCGACTTGCCCACGGCCGATTCCCGCACGCAGCGTCGTGTTCCCAACTACCTCGCCCAGCGATCATCGAACCTGTCCGCCTCACTTCATCCCAGGTACATGTATAACAATGGGAACCGCGACTCCCGTCAGCAGCAGCAGCAGCAGCAGCAGCAGCAACATAGCATGGGACAGGTTAGTGGATCGTCCTCAGGGCTCCGGACCCAGCAACATATCAACCCTTCGCACGTGCTGGGGACAACAGACTATCCCTCCAACACCAGCAACACCCATTCGGGAATGTTCTCCTTTGGTGGTGAATCGGACAATGAGGATGACGCACACACTTTCTCCGAACACGGCGGGTTAGCCATGCCGGCTGACTCGATGGACGAGCAGGATGAAGATGACGACGGCGACTCGGCCATGAACTGGGAGGCACAGATCCCAGACTCGTTCCACTCGCTGCCCGGGTTTGGTCAGCACCGCAGGCACGTCACGATCGGATCGCCCGACATGTTAGACTCGAACGACTGGAACAACCACGCCGGCAGTCTGAACCGCACACATGGGTCTGCGGCGTCAGTTAGTGAAGTGCGGAACCGTGAGCTGGATCCCCGACGTCAGAAGATTGCTCGCACGGCATCAACTCCCAACGCTACTCAGCTGCTGCGCCAAAGTATGCAGAACAGCAACACGCAGCAGCCCTCTCCGAACACGCCGCCCGAGTCGGGTCTCAACAGTGCTGCCCCATCACGACCGGCAAGCCCGAAGAATGGCGAGCAGGGCAGCACTGGCCCTACGACGTGTACCAACTGCTTTACTCAGACGACTCCTTTGTGGCGGCGTAACCCAGAGGGCCAACCTCTTTGCAATGCCTGTGGTTTGTTCCTGAAGTTGCACGGTGTTGTCCGGCCGTTGTCGCTCAAGACGGATGTTATCAAGAAGCGCAACCGCAGCAGCGCCAACACTCTGGCGGTGGGCGCCTCGCGCTCGAAGAAGTCTTCGCGCAAGAACTCGGTGCAGCAGGCGTCTATGGCAGCAGCCACTGCGAGTCGTCCGCAAACAGCCACGACTACTTCAGAGTCTCCCCCGGCTATCCCGGGCAGCAGCACCGCTGCTCCAAGTCGGAGTGCCAACACGATGACCAAATCTGGCGTCGTGCCCATCGCGGCTGCGCCACCCAAAGCAGCCTCGGCCTCGGCCTCGACGTCGGGATCAGGCATTGGACAAGCACGCAGCGCGGTGCAGGTGGCACCGAAGCGTCAACGACGGCTGGAAAAGGCCACTGACGCAGAAGCCACGGAAGACAGCAACAAGTCCACCGCCGCGAATCGGTCCAAGGTGGTGCCATTAGCCCCTGCTATGCCACCGGCGGCTGCCAACCCGGCGAATCACAGCATTGCTGGTGGACAGGGAGCGAGCCAAGAATGGGAGTGGTTGACCATGAGTTTGTAAGCAGAGATGCTGCATCTCTTTTTTCCTTTTCGTTTTCTCCGTTTTCTTTCATTCCTTCATGCCAGTCATGATATAGACACGACCTATGCCGAATTCTGGGGACGGAGTTTTGTCAACAATTTGAGCACGGTGTTGGGTGCTATTGCGCTACGGCTACAGTACGGATTGAAAAGTCTGGTCACGGTTTCCTATTAATTATGGTTTATGGAGTAGCGATCAGTCCGCCGCCACCTAATCCATACGATGTGTCTGTCTCTGGGTGGGTTAATGATATACGGTCAGGCTTATTAGAACTGGTCAGGTGTTTTGCGTTTGAGCTTGTGTGGTTCTGTGCTTTCTGCTTTCTGTGCTTTGATTGATACAATCGCGTCTGTCCGGCTAGCCTTGTTTTCTTTGTTTTCGCTTCGTTCTGTGATCTTGATTTGTCTTTCTATGTGTTATGTTAAGGCGACCGCCGGGCAGAAGTGCGCATGTTATTTGATTTATTCGGGTTCTCTTCTATGTGCTTTCAATTTTCTTATGAATGGCCAATCAATTGAGTTTATCCTACATCCTTTACGTAGTTATGCTGGTTGACGAGAGAATGACCTAACCGGGGTAGGGTTCCGTAGGTCTACTCATTCTGTTCATCTCAAGTAACAATAAACCTGTCAATACCTGAGACTATTATATACAATCGACAATATAACGATAATGTCTGGAATGACGGTAAGTCACCCATCTTCCACTAGAACCGCAACTGATATTAATGTGTACAGGGCGATAATCAATCCCCGGAGGGTACAACACTCCAACACTCCCTACCGTACTATCTCTCTGATCTCTCTAACAACCAACAGAAGCCTCCGATCCCATAACACCTACCATGCAACCCGAAAGCATGGCCTCCAAAGCCCGCCAATCCGCCAGCAGCGTTGCCGAGCGCATCACCGCGCCTTTGCAGCCTGGTACCCTCCCCCTCAGCATCCAAACTCCAGACCAGAAGATAGATAGCTGATGAAAACAGGCGATACAACACCAACCACCCGCCGGATCTCAGATACGCTGACTACCAGCCGTGCACACGGCGAAGGTAGCGGCGTGGATGTCGGTGAGGGCTGGAGCGACGTGCAGGCGCAGAAACAGGAGGATAAGGGCATGTTGCAGTCCGCGCAGGAGATGGTTGCGAAGGCATTGGGGGGTGGCTCACGGGGTTTGTTTCCCCTCCAATTCAGGGCTGGACTGGTTGTGCAAGCAAAGCAATGCTGACGAGTAACAGGGTCTAGCTAGTTGTCTGTGCTAGGTAGAAATACAAAACCCTTGGGAAGAATAAGTAAAATCCATGGCACTCAATAGACCGGCGATATGCGCGAGGATGGCGAGTGTAACGAAGATGTGCCATGTTGTGTGCGAGTGTCCCCAGATGTCGAATTTGCCGGGGTATGAGGATTCGGGGAATCTTCTCTTCGTCCGGTCAATATACTATAGAGGTAAAATGGGCAGGGGGGATGGACGTGCCTCCCAGAACCAACAACCGATGAGCAATAACAATCCCTCGAGAAGGTAGTACGGTACACCGACGTTCCAGAGATACACTCGTCCCCAGAGAACCCATGCATGCGCAATCGGCACAAAAGCAGATAACCCGGTCCCAATAAAACCAGCCAGTCGAACGCGGCGCCATTCCGGGCCATTGAAGCGCGGGTTCAACAGAAAAACAGCGTTCATCGAGGACAGTATCACGATCTATCGGGTTAGTCACACACTCGTATACAAGGTAAAGGAACATACCACCCCCCAATAAAACCACCTAACCCCCGGCCTACAATAAAACCCAAAATGCAACCCACTCCCAAAACACCCCACCATACACCCCATAATCCCCGCAAAATCACACCCCAACCACTTCTCCGCAACACGCTCCGAATGATTAAGTCCCGTGTGATACACCGCCGAGACAAGCAGACAGATGACCCCCGAGAGCACCTGCGTCGACACAACGATCCAGTCGAACTGTGAGAGATGCGCATGTCTAGCGCCGAGGTACTCGTATAACCACCCGTGGGCGAGGAGGAGTATCACGGCGGGAATCAAGTGCGAGAAGATATTCGTCGTTTCATTGTGAAGGTATGTCCAGCTGTGTAGCGAACGTGGCCAGGAGTTGCTGAGGGGACGGTAGCCGGACAGGATATAGGGGTTTGGGTCATACCAGGGTGGGATTTCTGTTATGTTGAGCAGGTTGGTCTTCCGTGGTTGTTGGTTTGGCTTTGGTTGGGCCTGGTCCTTGGGACGTCCTGGGACTCGAAAGCGCAGAAAGGCGTCAAACATTTTTGTTCTTCGAGCGCTGGTTGCTGCAATTGCACCGATGCAACCAGTAGAGGAGCCCTGTTAAATAGGTCGTTGATCATCAATTCGGATCGTGGTCCGGAAATGAGATATTATTGGGCTATCATGAAGCTTAACCCAATTGTATCTAACAATTGATAGCAATAGTAATAATGTCTAGCAATGCATAGGATCTGTAAGAACATGTCGTCCATGATGGGTCTCCTGAATCATAGTCTACTGCACTAGATGTGTTTGGACACCCAATCAGGAAAGCGCGTCACGTGAATCACGTGAATATAAAATTCCTCCAAAGTAGATACAGCTACAACGAACGACGACAACAACCACCAAAATGGGATCCAGCAGTAAAAAGAGAAAGGAGAAGCAGAAGGACTTCCAAGTACGTTCCCCCCACCTTAAAAACGAAACAGATACTAACATGCGCAGAAACCCAAACTCAAAGTCGGCAAGGCAAAGCCCAAGCCCGACAACTTTACGGACACCAGTTTCCAATCAAAATGTAAGCCACAGCGTCTCGGCTTAACCAGCAGTTTTCTGATAGACTGAAGCAATCACCTTAAACCAACAATCCCTCCGTCTCTCCGCCCCCTCCAGCAACACCCAATTCGCCCACCATCTCTCCCTCTTGACCTCCAAATCCGACACCCAACGGCGAGAATCCCTCTCGCACCTAACCACCGCCATCACATCCCGTCCCGTGGACTCCCCCCTGCCCCAACCAGTAAGCGTGATTCTCCCCAACTTACTCCCCCTGATCCTGGATGCAAGCAACGGCGTGCGCACACAGCTGCTCAAACTTCTCCGCGCGCTGCCAGCGCGAGATATCGAGGACCACGTCTCGCAGATGCTACCATACATCCGCGCGGGAATGACCCATTTAGCAGTGGATATCCGCGTGTCCGCTGTCGAGGTACTAGCATGGCTCGTCGAGGTAGCGGGCGGGGAGGTAGTGTCCTGCGCGGGCGGGTGGATCAAGACGCTGAATTGCTTTCTTTCCGTGCTTGGGTGGCATACGGAGGAATCAGCAAGGTGGTCTGCGAACCGGGCGTCTTTTGGGAAGGCGGGGAGTCAGGGGAAGGCTATGATTAAGGTGTTGGGGGCATTGGGGGAGTTTCTGGATGCGGGATTGGGGGATGTCGATGGGGATTTGAATATTGATGAGGGTGTTGATGTTTCGTCGGAGAGTGAGGGGGCGTGGGGCTTTCCGCTGTGTCAGACGGAGCAGCATATGATCCCCGGTGCGTCGGTGCCGTATGCATATCTGAATCTGTTCGGGCAGCCGCGCGACGAAGAAGGGGAAATGTACGAGACGCGGGAGGACCGGTACCGCGTGTTTGCGAATCGGTTTATGCCAGCTATGCAGCGGGGACTGGAGAATGCACGGAAAGAGGGTGGTGAAATTGGTCGCGCGTCGTCGGGTGCGAGCAAAGTATTGAAAGAGGCTGTTGCGGCCGGTATTTGATTGATTGTACATTTATGGACATAATACCCAAACTACTATACTTTAAACGCTTTATGCTCATCATCCCTTTCAGCCTCAACCTCCTCAATGCCCAACCCCGTCAGAGCCCTACCCTCATAAACCTCATCCGCAAGAACAGCCCTCTGCACCACCGTCTCCCTCGCTGGAAACCACCACGACAATCCCACATACACACCACTCGCCCCGACAAATCCGAGAAACCACCCAAATTGATACGGATGGCTCCCCACCCCGATCTCGACAGAATTATTAACAGAATGGATCAAACCAGGCAAACTCGGCACAACACCAGCAAAAAACGCGATGATAGCTCTCCAGTTAACCCCCCAAACACTAAACACCCGCCCACTAACCACCCGCGCAAAGGAATACCGATACGTCTGGTTAAACGGCTGATACAGCGCGAGCGTATCATACTTCCTCTGCTTAACAACCCAGTAATCGCATAACATGATGGCGGCCACCGGCGCGAGAAAGATAGCATACGCAGACATGAAATTCAGAAAACTCTCCGCAGACTCGAGGATCTTCCACGGCACGAGACACCAGCTCAGCACCGCGCAGAGTAACTGTCCGCGACGGATATTAAAGTATCGTGGTGCGAGGGCGGCGAGGTCATTTGCTGCTGAGATGGAGTTTGCAGAGATATTCACACCCAGCGAGGCGAGGACGAAAGATGCGGCTGCGAAGAAGCGGCAGGCGCGGCTGGACCAGTTGCTGATGAGGACTGTCGGGTCCCAGGGCACTTCACCGGTGCCACCATAATACCGCGCCTGGCCAGCAGACGATGCAGCAATGCCAATGAACGAGATAAACGTAAACACAATCGGCAACATAGGCACATACAGCAGCTGCCATTTCGCGGAAACTCGCGAGTACCGCGAGAAATCCGACTGGTTGACACTGGTCGTGGCATAGTTCCCAAGAATCGAGGTCATATTCGCCAGGAACAACCAACTATACGTCGACGTTGACGTCGACGTCGACGTCAACTTCTCCTGAAACATACTCCCACCTCCCTCGGCCACAAACGCCCAGATGAGTATGGCAACCCATGCAATCGGCACAAGCACCGACTTCACGACAAACAACCACCGTACCTTCTCCGGCCTCACACACAGCAACGGCAACTGCACGATCCAGTAAATCGTATATCCCACCATACCCTGCGTGGTAATCCCTTGTCCCGCAGGAATGCCATTCTCAACGTGCAGAAAACTAGGCCAAATCGCCCCAATCATAACCCTCACTGCATTCCCGCCATTCACATTATGAATCGCGAACCAAACCACCGCCAACACCAATCGGGAAAGAATAGCAATATACGAGCCGTAAAACCCCCAGCTCGCGCGCGCGATCACAGGAAAGGGCACATGGTAGATTGCGCCGACGGCGCCGTTGGCAGCGATGACGATGGATATGACGAAGAAGGCCACAGCGACGATGATCAGGGCGTCTTTGTAGTTGAGGCCCACGGCGAGAATACTACTGGCGAATTGCCAGGTACTGACGTTGAAGGCGTCAGAGATCCAATATGCTGTTTCTTTTTGTTAGGATTATAAGATCGGATAAAAAGAAAGAGAAGGGGAGATACCGATAAAGCTTATGCTACCCCAGTTGCGTTGGTGTTTTGGGACTGGGTCTAGGTCGATATTGGTCCATCGTGCATTTCCTGCTGCAAAGGTGGATTCGGCGCGGGTTACTTGCAATCGAGGGCGTTTTATCTTCATTGTGAACGTATATATACCGGATCAGTTGTATTCATGGGGGAGTAAAAGAAGACAGTCATGATGCAAGGGGGTTGCGAACAGCGTAGCATCGACCTAACCTAAGTCTATATATCCCCGAGTTCAGCTGAAGATAAGCCACTTGTAGATAAAAAAGCAACAACCACTGAGAGACACGAGAAGCCAATTTCACAGCGATAAGATAATGCATTCATGTCTCATAAGTACCTTCCATGTGCAAATTACTGCTTCTCCCCCGGCAATCTCACATCCTCCCAACCTCTGCCGTCACCGACACCCTCTACACTTCCCTTTCTCCTCACGCCCGCCCACTCATTCACATCCATCCACCCAATCTGCTGCACATCTCCAAATCCCCCAATCCAGTAAACATTCGTAACCACCATCCTCGCCCAGAAACTCGAGTGCGGCGAGCCCCGTTTATGCGGCAACCACACCTCCGCATCGGGGTGTGCGCGCAAGTAACACTTCTCCAACGCGGATTCAACATCCTCAGGGATCGGCTCGGGGAATGGTTCCACGTATCCGAATAGCGTGACGCGGGGAAGACCGGCGGGACTCAGCGGGAAACCGGGGTAGACAGGTTCGGTGTCGTTGATGTGGTCCCACCAGTCGAGGGAGAGGGAGATGTTCGATCCGGCGGCGGTGTTGCGGAAGGTTGTTGCGACCTTGAGAGCGAGGAGGGTCGGATTGCCGTCTCCGTTGTTGGCGTACTCGTAGGACGATGGCAGAGCTTCGTCGCAGTCGGCATAATATTCGCGGAGGTTGATCGAGTGGCCTGCGACGGAGGGCGGGGTGTGACCGTTTGGAGGCAGAGATCCGGGGAAGATGGTGGAGGCGACGCCGCTGGTCGAGAGAGCCAAGAGACGACGGGCCATGAGAACAGAGGTAAACCAGGACGGACGGGTCTTTGGCTCAACCTCACCGCTGGAGGACGAGCTGTGATCGATGTAGATGGCATCCTGGTGGGAAGTGGTCGCAGGAAGAGCAGATGCTCCCTGAGCATCACTCAAAAACGCCTGTTCCACAAGTGCATTGTCGGGGAGCACCAGCGGAGTAGCAAAGACAGCGAGGAGCTGGCTGTAGAGCAGTAGAATGGACTTCATGATGTCAAGTATTCAGAAGATGGGAAATAGTCATCGACTGGATTGATGTACAAGACTATATAGCTAAACTATTGAGAACTGGCGGAGATCTTATCAGATGACACTAGGCCGGAAAAAGCTAAGCCGAGGGTCGCGTCATGCGCCCGCGTCAAAGTTGTTCCGGTGACTCTGGCAACCCCGGCCCGCTGCACCGGATCCCGGGATGTCCCGAAACATGACACCTGAGGCATGAACACCGCATAATCATATTATGGTGTGGCAATATCGTCTGACCAGTTGAGATTTTCAGGTCAGCCGGTGCGGTGTGACTCACAGACTGCCCACAAACAGCACACTGACCCTTGGGTGAGAGAGGCCAGAGCGACACTACGGCTATTGGCTACGGCAAGTCCATCGGTGGTCGTCCGGTACTTTGTGCTCAGTAGGGTAGGACGCTCGTTCCTGAAGGCATATCAGTCGCTGAACAGCCCAGTAAGACAGTAGATAGGAATCAAAACCAGAAAATATCACTTATTGAACAAAGATTTAAATAAACACCAAGCCTTCCCTTCCAGCCTCACTCCGTTTCGCAACAAATCCGAAAGCAAAAAAGACAAAGAAAAAAAAAACAAAAAAAAGAAAAAAGGACAGACCGCAAATGCGCAGGACGACAGAAAACCACCCTGGCGTACATGATACACGAAGGGACCCGGGTCACAACGCCAGATCCACTTCCATTTTCAACAGTAGGGTATATACACATGCAACAAAGAAAAAATCGCAGCACAAGGGGGAGGTTGTCCCCCCTCCCCCAACAATCGACTTTTGGCCGACGCCCAAGACATAGAACATGCCAGGCAACTCTCTCGGTCGACGAGGAGCAAAAGAGTGTAAAAGGAGTGTAAGACTTTGTAAACAAGCGAAACTTTTCCTTTCTACACAGAATCCACCAACGGAACGGAAAGTAAAAGGAAAAGAAAAAGAATCAGTAAAGGCTCCCTGTTAATCCAAGTAGTACGTGCGTACACTTGGATTCAAAGCAATCTTCCGTGCTTCACTGCCACAGCACGCACGCTTCATGCCTGCCGGACCAGAAAGTGCACTCATCTGGAGCGAACTCAGCTGCTGGTTCGACTCGGGAATCACAAACGACCGGGCTGAAGTACCCTCCGGCCAGCCACCGTCACCGTTGTCCAGGTTGATCAGGTGTCGGACCTGGTTCTGCAGAAGCTGGTCTTCCGATCCCGTGCGGCCACGCTTCCGGCCAGCCGTGGACGGTTGCGGTCGAGGAACAGCGCCAGACAGCTCACACAGACTCCGGGCAGCCTCTTGATCTACTGGGGTACCCAGAGAGAAATGAGAAAAGTCCGGGACTTGGCCGACAGACGTGGCATAACCTTCAGGAGAGCTGTAGATCCCACCAGATTCATCAATAGGCGAGACGACGGTCACCATCTGCTTGCGACTCTCCCGCATAGAGTGGTTGAGCGTTGCCTTGACTGCCAAACGCGTTTGCTGAGAAGATGGACCAGCAGGGCCAGATGCGTTGGAAGAGACCGACGAAGACCGGGACGAGCGGGCGGACGATAGCGTAGAAACGTCCGACACCATCGACTCCGGAGACGATGCAGACGAGGCCGAGCGGGCCAGGGATGACCGGCGGACCACCGCCGGGTATCCATCAAATGAGTTCGCCTTGCAGAAGGCCAGAGGGGGGCGCTGGTCAAGGGTTGACCGCGCCATACCCATGTTCTGGGCCTGCGACACGGCAGCACCGATGGATGGCCGGCGGGGACCACACGAGGTAACACTCGCAGCAGGAGTAGATGCCAAGCTCGACTGAGGCGTCATCTGCGGCGTCGGAAGCGTTTGAGGCCGGGAAATGGAAGGGGGATACTCCATCCGCGGCATCGGCTCCAACGGCATGGGGACATTCCGTCGCAAGGACGGGATCTGCTCGTGAATAGATGGCAGGCTGGTGGTAGCGGCCGGCTCGTAAGCAGCGGGTACGCTGCGCGGAGACGGGGAACTGGCGACAGACGACTCCCCGCTGGATGGCGGGGTGATCGGCTCAAATTCAACCGTATCCAACTCGGGAGTGAGCCGGGGAATGACGGTTCGCCAACAGTGACCGTCCCCAAGACCGGCCCCGGAAGTGTACTTCAGAACGACGTCTGTCCAGCGCTGGAAGGTCGCTTCGGAGATGTGAAGTCTCCAGCCAACCGCTTCAAGGAACATCAGTTCATTCTGATTGATCTCCGGCGTGTTAAGACCCGAGATCTTGCTCCAAGCACGGGCCGAATAGTTGCGATCCTGCAGGTATTTGGAAGCGAGAATCAGAGCCGCAAGGAACATGCGACGACCGCACTGCATGGCCCGGCAGACAGGCTTGTCGCGCGACTGCTCTGTCTGGCTGGGCACATGCGGCTTGATCTTGATCAGATAATAAAGAGCCACTTGCAACGTGCTGTAGCTAGTCCGAGACCTACGCAGAGTCTCTTGGATGAAGGTGCGAAGAGGCAACACGCCCTTGCAACCAGTCGACGAGTCACTACGAAGCGATACTGCGGACAAGGGCCAGATAATCTCAACAATCTGCGATGCGGTGTCTGGTGGCAGGATTTAGTTGACTAGTCTAGGGAAAAGGGTACCGATTAATCCGTCACTCACCGACGAGGTTGTCGACGAAGTTCACTTTGCGCTCCGACTGCCGCATCAGACAGGGTGGGGGCCGCGCGCAGGGAGCGCCGTTGGACTGGGCCACATATGTGCTGGTACGCCGGGGATGTTTGCGCAACTCCGGAGGCACGGCAGCATCGAGTTTGGGAGGGACCGGTCCACGCAGACTCGGTAGTGAGGCTCTTGCAGGCAGAGATTGTTCACCCTCATTTTCCCAAGCCACATCAACGGGGTTTGTAGCGGTCGATGATATGGAACTCTGGGTCGAGTGACCATCTAGGGAGAAGACGGAGGAGGAAGAGGAGGAGGCGGAGGAAGAGACGGAAGATGCGTAGGGAGGCGCATAAGAAGCTTTGTAAGAGTAAGCCGGGTTTGAAGCACTCAAACCCAAGACGTCCATCCTTGTCATATCCAGTAAGAGATTTTTCTGCCGTGCAACGTAAGAAAGAAAAGAAGTATTCTCGATTAATCAAAGAATGATCACCCTGCGAGAACGCCTTGCGCCCGACGGTATCAAAACTCTTGGATATAGCAAGAAAGAGACAGGACGATAAGGATTAAACCGTGTAGTCAATAAACCGATGGGCAAAAAAACCGTATACGAAAAGCCGAAGAGACCGATGCCGTCTTGTTATGATTGGTAGGCGACGGCCAGCCTTTAGATGAGCAACTTCGCCAGGGTGTCGGTGACGAAGAGAGACGTGTTGGGATTAGATTATGAGCGGTCAAGAGGTAGCAGAAGGTAATAGAAGCACACAAGTAGTAAGAGTAAGTAGCAGAGCAAAGCAACGCAAACGCAAGTAAGCACGATACACAGTGGCCGGTGAATCACAAAGAGGATTATTATTCACCGTCCACGGTTCCGATGACCGTAGAGAAACCCGAGTAGATCACGGACGGAGTCAAGACCAAACCAAGCAGATATGAAGCACTAGAGATGGTTTAGACGAGCTTGTTGTCGACGGAGGTCTTTCGGAGATCTGAGGCCAAGGATTCTGCAGAACGGACGATCGGAACGATAGGGTAGGAATCAACAATGTACATCTTGGGACTTTCGAGAAGGCGAAAGGATCGAAGGAGTTATATAGGGGGCCGGACTGGCGAAGCAGGCAGGCAGAGAGAACTGCGATGCTATGCTAGACCGGGGGGGGAAGCTCGGATGGGGGCGGAGGTTGTAAGGCAGAAGAGAGAGGGAGGGAAGGAGAGTTAGAAACTAGGCTGCGGTGGACAAGGAGTCAGCCATGAGAAATGAGAGAGAGAATGAGTGAAAATGAGAAGATGAGTACAGAACAAGAGTTAGAGTGAGATATAAGGGTAGAAAGGTATGACTCCCACAGCGGACCCGAGCGAACCGCTGCCTGGAGAGAGAGGGCAGTACAGGTGACTAACAGGGGAGGCGATCCAGTAGTTGTCCAATACTCCGGAGTAGTCCACAAAAGCCGTGGAACACACAAGAGATATTGACCAAAATCAAGGGATCAGATGGCAATAGAAGAAAATTGAAAGACTCACTTGTTCCTGTGGCAAGTCGGGGAGTGGCGAGAGGCGAATAAGACACAATAACCAGCTTAACAGATAAAGATAAGCCAGTAAAACCGACAAAACCGACACATAGACTGAATAGACTAGATAGACTAAATAGAAGGAAAGACAGGAAACCCCCGTGTCTTTGCTAGAAAAGAGTAAAACAGAAAAAAAGAAACAGAAGAATAAGAAGAGGAGGGAAAAGACCGATCGGGAGGAGTCTGCAGACGGAAGCGTGGAGGGATTCCGAAGTGTCTACCAACAAGTACGGAGTCGCTGTATAATTACTACATTATTACTGTGCACCATCACTATTATCATGTTATTTCTGTTATTCCATCCTACTTTGTACAAGTACTCTGTACATAGTAATCTCGAGGTGGTACTTTGAATATCCCCGATTGACAAATTCCTGCCAGCCACCTTTGACTCACTCGTATCCACCGTGGCCTGACCTGCATCTGTCAGTGTCTTCCTTTTTGTGTATTCACTCTTTATCTATCTCTACTACGATACGTCGTAGTATAGCTCCTGCGTACAAGTACATAACAGTACAATTACTCTTATAGAATATGCCCTACTCCATATTCTGTATTCTAGTCCGTAAATACTACTCCAACTACTACTATGTAGTCTGCATCCCTACTCAGTACATACCCCGAACCAATCATGGTCTGCCTAATGCAGCGCCGTGACACTCTCCTTCCCCGTCAGGAATGGTGTCCTCCACCAGACGCAGCCACTCAACGCACTAATCTTAGTAAATGGCGTCATGCTACGAGACCATGATCCCTGTTACGGAGCACCTACTGTACCTACGTATAGTACTGTACCTAAGACTGAGATGCAAAGCAATGCAAGCTAATCCATTCCAGCTCGATGCACCTGGCGTACTACTGTATTATCCGTAGCTTTTTGCCAAAAGTACTCTATCTCGGACTCTTCCTCCGACTATCACAGTCATTTTCATCGGGCGGAAATACCTATCGATATCTACCCTAAGCAGTGCTCTGCTATCATCTCGTCACGACCCAACCACCCGATACCCAATCCCCAATCCGACAACCTGACCTCCGGTCACCGTTCCTAGCGGTGACGCCCACCGGATGCGGTCATGCCCATTTGGAATACCCTGCAGCCGTTCCTCGTAGGCAGCCTAGGCAGCATCTCCACCACGTTGCCCTGACATTCGAATGCTCTGCGTGCCAGAGCTTAAAGCGTGCGCTTAGGTTTAACGTGTCTGTCGCTTGATCATGGTCATGCGAGGCAAGTGGGCCGTACACTTTGTCTGAAGGTCTGTTAGAATACAGCTCAGGTCATAGACCGCTCGAGCAAGCGGGTATCGTAGGGTCTGGCAATTGGGTGATGCGGTTAGAGCGCAACGCCATAATCACATTGAAGTGACCACCTCATCTCTGGTCTTCTAGCGTGGTTCGACGCATGGTTAAGCCATCACTCTCCTGTTCGCGAGCTGTCCATTCATCGCAGAGACGATGTTTGTTGGACCTGCAGCGCACCTTTGACCGTCAAGTCTAGGCGTCGTGTGATCTTTCGCGGCAGTGTTGACTTCGTGGCCTCTTATCGCTAGTTCATCACGGCTGTAGATGTTATGGATGACCATCTCGATGGTCCACGCAGATCTGAACATATCGTCAGCATGGCCAGGGTGTACTCGTATGTATACATTGATTACTTCAGAATGGCAAGAAATCGCAGTCACTCGCACTTCATCGAATCACAACACACTCTGGACATCGTGTTGACTAGTCTGAGCGTATTCAGGTCATCGGTGATTGTTATCGTAGACGCTCGCGATTTAGTCGACCTGAATCTCTTAATATGCGATGTAGAGTTCACCAACTGACGAGTCAAGGAACCACTGGTGCGGCCAAGAACATGCCTCATCAAAGCCACTGCTGACGAATGTATATTTTCTTTAATTATACCAGAATATGTCAATGAGAGATATACAGCTTGAAGTACCAGCAACATACGTACAGAGTACGCCCGTGCGGATATATGAGGGGTAACGCACGAGACCTCGCCAGAAATAACATTAGATACATAACATTGCCAAGTATTTACAATAATAAATGCATCGCCGGGTATATCCACCATCCATCCATTCCCTAAAGAAATCATCCCGTAGAAATCATCTAGCTCTTCCCCCAGCCATATGCACCGCATCATGCACCACACAAAGCAAGTATTTCCTGTCCGGCACGACTACAATCTCATGCTTTTTCGTCCGCAGCCGGAGTAGCTTGACTTCATCGTCTTCCTCCTTTTCCTGTCCTTCGTCACCTTCTTCGCGCGGTGAGGTGATTCTATTCGTCAGGGCTTCGTGATTCAATCCGTTGCTGGTCGGTTTCGCGTCATTATCGTCCGGCGGGTGAGAAAGCGACATGCTCAAGTCTGATGCGCTAGATACAAAAGCGAAGATGTGCGCAGCCAGAGCTTCGGCATGTGTCGGTCTGTATGGTTGTTTTTGTTCCTGTCCTTGCTGCTCTTGTTGTCCTTCATCTTGTCCCTCTTGTCCCTCCGGCTCCTGTCCCTCCTGCTCCTGTCCCTCCGGCTGTTCATGTCCCTCCGGTTGCTGTTGCTGCTCTGTGGAGGGCGACATCGGAGTAGGAGACGTAGGCGCGTTCTCATCCAACGGCGACGGGGCCCGCTGACGCGAAGTCGTATTCTGACTATTCCTCCTGTCCAGATCCGCTGCTATTAATCCGGTACTCTGGATAATCGAACCGTCTTTGCGGGAGAGGATGAAGGTCGATTGGACGCCGGGGCGCGAGGTGAGATGGGAGAGCAGGGCGGTTACATGTTGGGGGATCTGCTTCCATCCACATTAGCTTCTTATTTCTGTAGGTATCTGTAGATGAGAGTTACCACTGTTTGTTGTGCCATTCTGGCGGGAGGAGGGAAACTCCGGTCGAACAAACACGTTGGCAGGGCAAAAAGGTAAGCGTCAATTCAATAATCTCACTAAAAATCCAATGCTCCCGCTCTTGAAGCAGCTCCAGGCCGCCTAGTCTGCAAAATGAATCGAGGATATTTCGCAATGGATTGAATCGCTGTTATTTTGGAGCGGCGGCCCAATTCACCTCAAGTGATGACTAAGCGGAAGGACGAGACGACGACGCAAGGTCAGATTCTAGAGACCAACGTGGACTTTTTGCTTCTTCGATATAACCAAGACAAGTAGCAAGTAGACTAGGGGTAGATACTGGCGTTGGTTGAAAGGGGGTTTAAGCTACTTTACAAAATGAACTGGACAGACAGCAGAGCAGGATTGTAATCATCTATGCTTGCTCTTGTACCCGAAGTATAGACGAAAATAAGTCTGATAATCACCCGGACTCAGACGAAGGCCACGGCTGTTCACCCCTCTGCTCACCATCTACTCAGTGATGAGCGCAGACTGTTTAGGGCGTGCTCAAATCTGCTCAGTGAGCTAAAACGTAAAGGGAAAGCGTTCAACCTGTCTAGGAAATCAAGTATGTACATATGAAACTCAACACAAACCATAGATTTACAGATGCAAGAGAAGGAAAGATAAAGAACGTCAAAAGCCAACTATGATGGCACTCTGAGGGAACTCCCAGCACTCGACTTATCCGACAACCACCCAAACTCCATATCCTCTCCAGCGGAGCTAACGCTGCTGTGTCTGCTACTGGTATCCAGCCAGGTCTCCCTCCGTTTCGACTTCTCCGTTTGCTCGTCATAGTTTGAAGCCGGTGTAGTCTTGGACGAAACTGATGGTGCAGAAAGCAACGATGCGACGGCTCCGCTGAGGAGACTCTCGGTACTTCCTTTGTTACCGACGTCCAGAGCTGCTAGAAGAGCGGCTTGGAGGACCCTGTTCTGTCGCTCGAGTTGGGCAATGCGTCCTTCGAGGATGCTTATGGCGCTTGAGTCGTGAGAGTGAGATGTGCACTGGGAGTACTGCGACAGGGGCGACGACCTGCCAAAGCTGCGGCTGCTGCGGCTATTCTGCGGAGACGTGGACTCGTGTTGCGCAGGCTTCTCAATGCGAGGAATCCGCTTAGTTGAATGGGTGGGGTCGACTGTTTTTTGCGGCTTTGTTCGTCGGCGCTTCTTCTGTGCTTGGCTTGGCCATGGGTTGCGTGCGACGCCTTCCTCATCCGAGGATGGGATGGGATATTCGGAGCGGAGGTCGTCGTGTTGCTCGCTGCTCAACCTATCGTGCCGAATCGGCTCCCGGTAGCTGTTGCTTCGCTGGATTTGACTCTTGCGGAAAGCAGGCGCCAACATTGGCTCGCTGTGCTTCAGCTTCGGGCTCGTAGGTACGGACCTGCCACTATGGTGTGCGTGAGAGTCTGGCGGTGGAGTGGGCAAAGGACCTGGCACAGCATCCCTATGAACCCACTGGGTGATGTCCATGCTGCATCTGACATTCTGCTTCGTATGGTCCTTTGGTTCATCCAGATGAGCGACGTCCAACGATTGCGACCTCTTCTCGGCCTCCCCCGAAGCAGCCACGTCAAGATGTTGCGCGATTTCCTTCACCCTGCGTGCAGGGACTCCCGCACGGTTGCGCTCCTGGACCGGCTCAGGTGTCGCGCATTTTGGTGGCTGGTTCGGTGGTTGGCGAGCGGTTTCTGTCTGTCGGTTCGAGCTATCCGGGATAGGACTGGATACATTCCGAATGGGTCGGCTCTTCTTGGGTGCCTTTGCATCAGTTGCGCTATTCTCGGGCAACGAAGGCAAAGACCTCGTGGGTGCAGGCAGAGGAAACGCATTGATGGCATTCATAGGCAAAGCCGAGTAACGAGGCTGTTTGTCTTTGGGTTGTTCAACGTTCTCTGATGCTTTCTCTCGCTCGACACCAGTGAACTGGCTGGTAGCTGCCAGAGCCGACTTGGGCTCTTTCGGCGGACGGTCTTTTGCGCTCGGTACGGTGGGAGAGGATAATGCTGATTTCGAAGTCTCGTTCAATGTCGGGAGCTTTTGCTGTGCGCGCTGGGGGCCGTTTGCAGGTGGGATCTTCGATAACCGCATTGCTGTTTTACTCGATAGTCGTGTCGGGACGGGGTCAGGGAAGAGCTTGAGGGTATTTTTCGGAGCGGGTTTGGGTTTCGAGTCGTTGCTCTCAGGCTTCTCATTCTCTTGGGTCGTGTTTGGCTCGGACGAGTTGGCTGGTTTAGACTCTTTGTTCGTAGCGTCGGAAGGAAAAGCGTTGGCCGTTGGCGATGCTTTACCAGCCTGCTCCAGTAAACCCTCAAGTGCCTGCTGTGCAGAGTCCCGTCTACCACTGGCAATGAAATCCGGCAGCGTCAACGGCTGAAACGGCAACTTTTTATCCTCCGTCCCCTCCTGAGCCACAGCACTATCTGTGGACGAATTCAAGTGACTCAAATCCATCGAAGCAACACGCCCCGACGACATGAGCGGATCAGCCATGCACCTCTCCAGCGGATCAGCCAGCCACGGCTGCCCGATGCGCTCGACATCGCGCCGCGAACTCGACTTGCAGCTGGTATGTGACGTGGAATCGACACTCCCCTTCTTTGCATGGGACTTCTTGACAGCGGACGCAGGCAGGAGGCCCTCCCGCTGCAAGGCAGAGAGCTGCTGTTTGTCCTCCTCGGCTTTCGTCTCCGGATCGGTGGCATCTTTCTTCTGGCGTTGGGCCAATTGGCGCAGACGACGGTGTCCTGCTTTGAACATCTCGCGGGCACCGGTAGCGGTAGGAGGCGGCGAGCTCGAGGAGAGCGAGCCAGGTGGTGAAGACGCAGAAGTAGAAGCAGCCTGAGTCTGGAGATAATGCATCAAGTCTGCCACGTCTTGGCCAGTCTTAATATGGGGGTGCTCTTCAGAATCACCCGAGTATGGAAGGGGCTGCGTGCTGTTTGCAGAGAACGGAAGCTGCTGTTTGGAAGACATTGTATAATAGAGGTGTTTCTGCTGGTGATATTTCGACGACAACGGCGGACCGGTTGGCACAATCGGGCTGGGCGCAGCTAAGCTCTCGTGCAAGTCGTTCCAATGCCGCATCGAGACGGGAGGTGGGAGCAAGGAGGGCTCGAATCGAGTCGGTCAAGAGGCGAGAAACGAAAAAGAATTCAGTATTCAAACTGCGTCCCAAACGTCGCAGCGGTCAGAGGGCAATGAAGGAAAGTGAGACCAAAGCCACGAGGCAATAATGTCGGAAATATTCGATGAATTCTGCAAACACTCGGGTTAATCAATGTAGTACAGTTCATAGTGTGCGCTCTTCCTGCTTACCAGCTGACTTGTTTACCCGTTTGATGATAACCAGGAGAGCAATTCAACAAAAAAAGAAAAATAAGAAAGGTCAAACGGAGAAAAAAAGAAAAAGGACAGATCCAGCTGCAAAGAATCGATAGTCCGATTTGTTATATGATCATGTACGACAGATTGGCGCTATGTATTTTCTTTTTTCTCCCCGGACGAGAGAACAAACAACATGGCAGATCGCCAAAGTCTAAGCCCAAGCTTCAAAAGGTTCATCGAATTAGTCAAGGTTCGTAGCGCCGTTGAGCTATCATCTTGACTACTTGTATACATGGTAAGATTAGAATGACTTCGATCGGAATGTAGGAACAAAATGTGTATAGCCGTGGAATGCGATCTGGACCCAAACACAGAGATAGCATAGCTACAGACATGGAGTAAATAGATAGTAGGCAATAATCACCGAGTCATGCACATGGGAATGTCCAAGGGGAGGAAAGGGAAGAACCAGGACAGGGACAGGGTAACAAACAAAGGGCACGATTCTTTGCAGGTCCAGCCTAGTCCCGGTATGTACAGGTAAAATAATTAAGGAACTATCGATGATTGACAGCCGATCATCTGTCAGTTCGCAAGTACGATTCATCGAGTCTTAGCAGCTGAGAGGTGATATATCAATTTCTCCGCATCGGATATTTGCAGGTTCTCAGTACGGAGTAGGGCTACATGATATCCCACCAAGATACACAGTACATATATGACATCTATGTTTTAAAAAATCACCTGCAAGGATGTAGCAGCAAGTATGAAGTGTCTTTACTTGCTACCTCCCTGTTGACCTCATAAAGGCACACTGAACCCCTCCCACCCTTATACCACGACGATGCAAGGCAACAAGGAACAACGAACAGGCTAGCGAGAAACTACAGCTAATGTGACAGATGCACAAAGAAAATGAAGCTACGCCATATGCACGAAAGGCAGCGGTTTGCCTGTGCTTGGCTGGATTTGGACATGTCACAAAGGATGCTTAGTGCGAGTTTGTTCTGCACAAAGCAAGTTCGTGTCGTCCGAGCGTTGCATCTGTGATAGAACTGATCATTTGCTTCCTTACATCCATAATCCATGTTTTATGGTCAGTGCTGACATGTTTACGGTGTACCGTTCTCTCTGACTCTGTTGAGTGCTCATCTAACAATAATCCCGATGCGATCGATATCTCCCGAGAAGTCCACATCCTCGAAGGAAAATCAACTTCCGAACGCCTCCCAATGCTCATTTTTCTCGCCTCAAATAGCTAACTAAGATGATTAGCTAATCACTAGCCCAGCTTTTGCACAAAAGAAATATTAAAGCGTCCAAGTATGCAGAGCAGACAAAATTGGAGTAACGCAATATACAGCGAATGAAAATGTACTCGAACGGCCATGTCATCTCCGTTTCGGTCGGATAAATGGGTCCGCTTCTTTCTTCTTGCGCATTATAGGCGGCGGTCTAACGCCTGGTTGTCTTTGTGTAGGCCGTGGAGGGGGCTATGGAATCAATCAGTAAACGCCATTCAAGAAAGGCTGGAGAGAAACGTACATCCGCCGGGCCACGAGGAGCCCGCTCAATGGGACCGTACGCTGGCCCGTCCCGCGATGGCTTGACCAGGTCCTGTACAAATTAGCATTATTCTTGAACAAAACCCGTCAAAGAAACCTACCCCTGTGTTCGTAGGAACATTAGCATCAAGCCGATGCCTCGGTCCCCGGGCCGCATTTGGCGGTGCACCCTCCTTCGACTTCCGCGGCCGTGCAGCTTTGTTGTCCGACGTTGGCGACTCAGGACGCTTTCGTTTCTCTCCGCTGTTATGATCACCTTTAGAAGATGATCGGGGCTTCGTATTCTCTGGCGGGTTCGACGTTTGGATAACCGGGACTTTGGGATCATGTCCACCAAGCTGCTTTTGTTGCTGGCGCTGCGACTTCTGCTTCTGAATCTGCGCATGGTTGTACTCTTCTCGCGAAATCCGTAGCTTCTCCTTCTTGGACAGGGAGTTCGGAGATGGGCATGCACTGGCAAAGTGCCCGCATTTCCCACATTCGGTGCAGCGCTCCACCGTGCAATCGTACCGTCGGTGACCAGAGGCCTGGCAACGGTAGCACGTGCCTCGAGAAGCTTCCTTGGCATCAATATTGTCGCAGTGGGGTGTCATATGCTCGAAGCTACCGCAGTAGCCACACGTCCGGTTATCGTCCAGTCCATTTGCACCCCCTGACGGGCCCTCGGGAAACGGAGCCGGTGGGGTACCCTTGCCAGACGCAGAGACAGAATTCGATGGTGACTCGGACGGGAGGTTCCCTAAAGAAACAGACGACGGCCGTGACACGGATGCAGCCGAAGGAGTCCGCGAGGGTACCGCTGGCTCTGGCGCATCAACATCGACCATCTCGACATTCTTGTAGCCCGTAAATTGCGGCCGCGCGAGGAGCTTCAACACATCACCGTCGGTGTAGACATTTCTCGATCGAGCGTTCGTAATGAGCTTATTCCAGAACTCGCCCTGGAGAAGAGATTGCGAATTACCGAGAACCCAAAGCGAAGATTTGGCACGCGTCAAACCGACGTTCATACGCCGAATATCGGACAAGAAACCAATACCCTTGTTCGAAGCGCGCACACACGAGAAGATAATAACCTCGCTTTCTCGACCCTGGAAAGCATCGGTCGTGTTGAAGTCGACGATATTGAAGATGTCATTTCCGTATCTGGCAGCGAACCGCGTCTTCATCTCCCTCAATTGACCCTTATACGGTGTAATGATACCAATCTTCCCGGCAAAATCAAAAGCCCGGAAATCCGTCACCAGACGCTCGTACAGTTGCATGGCCACCTGAAGCTCTGCTACGTTAATCAGCGAATGACCCTTTGCAGCACTCTGGTGAAGACCCTGGACATCGAAGAACCGGTACGGCGTAAGCAACTCGCTTTGATGCCATGGCCGAGCACGTAATGGTCCCATGTTAGGCCCATCCTGAAGTTTCCCATCGTAGAACGCAGAGCTGGGGAAGGCGCTGATTTCCGGATGCATACGGTACTGCGTATCCAGCAAATGTACGTCTTGGGGGTGATTGGCTTGCATTCTGACGAATAGACTCTGCTCGTACTGGAATCGAGAAGCAACCTTGGACAAAACAGTCGGTGGAAGCTGCTTGGGATCTCCGACAAGGATACACTTAGAGCAGCCGTACTTGAGAGGAATAAGAGCGCTTAATTCAATCGACTGCGCCGCTTCATCAATGACGACCGTTTCAAATTCGATGCTCAGATTTTGGAACATCTCATGACCACTACCACTGAGCGTAGCACAGATAACATGAGCGCCGTCGATAATGTCTTGCTGGATGCGACGCCGCGTCAAATCGGCATCACGCGCTGCAGAGTGATTCTTGTCTCTCGCGCTGTCGATCTCCTGACTCAACTGTGTCTTTTTTCTCTTGAGAAGATCGAACTCCCGCTCCAACTCAGCCGGTACAGGCAAGCCTTGTGCTCTACACTGGTCCATTCTGGCCCGTACTTCCTTGAACGATGTATCAGCAGCCTTGTGCTCCATATAAATCTTCTGCAAATCTCTTTCCCCGGCGTCTTTGCGGTTGTTCTGGCCCAACCTTGCGTTGACCAATTCGTCTAACGTCACGTCGAGTACATTGGTATTGATGGCGTCGCTTCTTCCCAGACGAATCACGGAGAGCTTCTCGCTGCGACCGTTCACCGTCTTCACACCTTCCTTGAAACGCATAACCAATTCATCGACGGCAGCGTTACTGGGTGCGCACACGAGCAATTTCTTCGCTGTGGACGATCTCACTGGCGGTCGCGAGTTACCAATGGTGGTTGGTCGTGCGATCGCCGTTCCCTGATCACCAAGAACATTGGTTAGAAGTGCTCCCACAAGAGCCACAATGGTCTTGGTCTTTCCAGATCCCGGAGGACCCTGAATCAGAGTAAATGCATCATTATCAAGGGCAGACTTAATAGCCTTTGCCTGCGCAGGGTTGAGATTGTAATTATCGGCGATGGGCCTGAGAGATGTATCTGAGTACTTCAGGATGGGCGAAGGCTTTGCCCTTACAATTTCCTCGCACAGGTCGTAGTATTGTAAGGCCATGAGCGCACCGTATTCACGCTCGAGTGGGGTTAAAGATGTAATCTTCGCACCCCAAATAGCATTACCAGGCGCAAGAGAGTTTATAAATGGATTACCAGGAACAACCCGATACGCAATCTCAACCGTGCCCTTCTTCTTGTTGATCCCAGAAACCCGAGCAAGACAATGAGGGGCCGCGGAATCATTCGTCGGAGATTTCGATTTCGAAAGGAGTACTAAGTCTGACTCGCCCAGACCGAAGTCCCTGAGCTCCATTGCAGGCATAGTAGTGCTGACTTCGACAAACGAGTCGACAGATAGACGCGTGGCGACCTTGACCTCAAACGGTTTGAAGGAACCATCTTCCTTCGAAGACTGGAATCCCTGCCATGCTTCAAGAACCAAAAGAGGCTCGAAAGTCCGCTGGTAATCGATAGGATCTCTAAACGCGTTCGAAACCAGTGTGTAATCGGTAGTCCCCGAGTTCGGTGGCAAATCACCATTCGCAAAGTAGTCCCAGGAAAGAATCGTCCGATGCAAAGCGGACAAGTCTGGTGCCAAACGAGCACGCATATCCTTGGCCGACCGCACTTGTTTGACCTTCTTGATTGGACCCTGCTGCTTGAGGGACAGTCTCTTGCTCTCTTCATAAGCCTTGACTGCATCAGGCTTCGAACTAGCCTTAGCACCGAAAAGCTCCTTATCGAGTTCATCTTCGCTTTCCGACTCGGATTCCGAACCAGAAGAGACCATCATGCTCTCAGCGGGCGTACTATGATCTTTACCCTTGACACCAATTCCACTTAATCCGGATCCTTGCTCAGCGGTCTGCTCCGCGACACCACGCGCCGGGAGATTCTTCTTTAACCGCGCCAATTGTTCGAGGTCACGCTTCTTCTTCGCTTCCTTCTCCCTCTCGCGCTTCTCACGGAACGACAAGACATTGACGGCAGGCTTCAACGGCGCAGCCTTTGGAATAGCCGGTAGAGCCTTGGCTGCTTTCTCTGCCTTCTTCTTGTTCTCCGCCGCAACTCGCGCCTTGTTGAGTTCGACGGAGCGAGACAGCTGCAGCAGAACGTTGTCGGAAACACCTTCCTCATCGAACTCTTCGTCACTGGGTGATTTCGGGCTGGCTGTAGCAGAGGTATCGGCAGGTTTGGCAAAGGCTGTGATCATGCTCTGCTTCTTGAGACTGGCCGTCGAAGCAGTGATAACAGGTTTCTTGTAGTATGCCTCCAAAGCCCGGACCAACTCTGCTTTCTCTCGCGGCGTCAGGATAGTCTTGATCGTAGACTTGACAGCAACGCCTTCAATGAAACCGAGGGCATCCTCTTTCACAGTGGTCACGCTGAGTTCTCCCAACAGCCGGAGAAGTTTGGCAACGAGCCCAACCAAAGTCGTGGCCAGGTATTCGTCTTTAAGTCGGAGCCATTTAACCATTGCGCTCATAGTGGTGGTCGGTGGCTTGAGGAAATTCTCGCGCGCCGTCTTATCCTGACTCGGATCTGCATCGACAACAGCGCCAATGAAAACGCTATATTGCTCAAAAAGGAGGTCCGCAAATTGCATGGAGTCACGGCAGAACTCCAACATCACGCTCTTGTCGTTACCCCTGAGGTGCCACGATTCTGTTTCGTTGAATATCGTAGTCAATGCTTGCCACAGATACTCCCAGAGCTTCTGGAGGGAAAGTATCTCCCTGCGGTCCGCGAGCTTGCGGGTTCTAAGCATACCGGTCTGAGTATCGCATAGAATATCGACGATGTCGGTACCAGTATGAAGCATTCTCGGAGCAGAAGCAAACGTCTTCATGTTCGAGATGCGCCTGAAAGACCAGCTGAGTCCGTACATCGTTGTTGTAAAGAATGACTGCAGCAAATGAGACATAGCATCCCGCCGAGCAGATTGGCCACTAACGTTCTTGATAAGAGTCACCGCTGACTGGTAGGTGTTCAAATCAGCCGCAAAGAGGGCAGAGATCAGGGCACTGCTGGTATCTTGACTCTTGAACAAGTCATCGAGATGCTCCGGCTTGAAATCAGAGAGACGTTCAATAATCTGACATGAAAAATGCGTAAGATGCCCATAGTTCATATTGAAATCCCTCTTCTCCTGGCTGGCTTCGCCCTTTGTAGGGAACTTCTCCAGGCCAACGAGAGGTAAAATACCAAGCAGAGCAGACGTGGATAGGCCCTTGTTATCTTCATGTAGATGCTTGACAACTGCATCCCAAATCGGCGCCGAATAGGTACTTACGCCGTGCTGAAGGGTATCGTATCGGAGGATGATTTCATAGTCGCTCTTCAGGGACTGGCACTCGAGCGCCAATGTGTTGCGGATGACGTCCATGCATAGCGACGAGATCTCTTGCTGTTTTCCTTGCTCCACAGTGAAATTCGGAGGCTTCAGAATTGTGTTGATATTCTCGCTCACGATCTCAAGCGTCTCAGACAGGACGACTCGCCCTACAGAGCCTCTTGACGATTCATGGTCCGTAAATCTCCGGAGAGTATGAACAAGACTCGCCAACCCGATATGAAAGCAGTGATACCTGGCTAGGTTCGGATAGCGCAGATCCTGGAATCGTTGGAAAAGCTGATATGCCAGGAACCTACAAGCGGATGGCTGATGAGCACCCTTGAGAGATGACATGAACGGACTGATCCACGATAGCATGTCCTTCATGGCAGATTTCTCAAACGGCTCACCGTCGGCGGTTTGCATAAGGAACGCATCGAACTGCGGATTATAAAAAATCTGCTCAATAATCGCTTTGGGAGAAATCGTCTGCATCGCATCCCAAAAGTCACCAGGCGCCTTCTCCAAAAAGGTCTGGATGGTGTTCAAGAGAAAACGAAGACCAGGCGACTGCATAGCAAGATGGTCCACAGAGAGACGGCAAGGATCAATTTCCAGCGCTCGTAAATGATGAGTGATCTGGTCCTTGTCCAACCTCTTCACTACGAGTTGCATGCCACGCCACAGCCTCTGAATAACAGCGATCTGTGGCGGCTGCTGAGAAGCTACTCTAAGAGCATCCAAAAGACCCTCCTTAATTGCCCAGTCAAACTCCATCGTAGTCGGGGGTCGAGGGTACCGCATCCAAGAGTGAATAGCCCAGAAACTGCGATTCTGGTTGGGATCGAACAGAAAACGAGTGACGGCCGGGATGTAATCCGAGACCTTCAGACTGCGCTTAGTCTGAATCAGGCGAAAAGGTTCGTCGAAGTATTGTTGTAGCAAGGCATCATTGCGCAGCATAGCTTCAGAGCTCAAGGTCTCGAAAATTGATAGCAGCGATGCACGGTCGAGAACATGAAGCGCAATCTCCTGAGGGGGCACCTCTTTTAACCGTGCCGTCGCAACACTCAGGTTCTTGGTAATCCGCTTGATATCCCACTCGTCCAGCATGCGACCAAATTTCTCGATATCCTCATCATCGTAACTCTCCTTCAAATGCTCCATAAGCCAGACCTTGCCCGTGTAGTATTTCTTAATGCAGAGGTCGCATTTCTCGAGCGCATCGTCCAACCTTCGCCAGATCCAGGATTGCAGCTCTGCAACGCCTTCCTCACTATATGCCAGGATGCGCATACACGACAGGAATTTATTCCTGCGGCTCGACGCCTCTTCCGTGAGCTCCGCGACTGTCTTACCCGATTCGTCTAGTTCGTTTGGATCGTCGTACTGCCCATGGTCATCGTCATGTTGTCGAGGGCATAGGATGTGGACGTTGTCAGGGAGGGCTTGTAGCTCCCTATACAGAACGCGAGGGTCAGTCGTTTGACCCGGAAGACAATCGGAGAAGCCAGTACACTTACCTGATACCATCCATACACTCCATGATATTGATAGCTTTGTCGCGCAAAGGAGAGACAGCAGTTACATTCCTTGATCGGATTTATGTCGCTTGCGCTGAGGAAAGAAGGCCGGCGAATTTTCCCATCGCAATTATGCAAATAGCCAGATTTATCCAATCCAAGAACGGCCTATAGAGCCATCGCTAATATATGAATGTGACAGAAGGAGAGGAAAGGACGGCTAGACCAGAAAAAAAATAAAGAGAAAGGATTCAGAATGAGAAACTGTGTACATGGGACGATTTCAATAGACAGCACTCTGACCCTGCATGAAGGTATAAAAACTGCAACGAATTACACAAAGGGAGGTCCGATAGTGAATTTCGCTGAGACACCTCCCTATGCCTTCAGTTGAATGCGTCCAAAAGGATTAAACAGTAGAAAATAAAAGAAGCAAAAGAACCTCAGCAAGCGATGCAATACAGATTTGCTCTCGGAGGCATCCTGTCATTTTGTCTACTAAAATAGGAAGGCGGTGTATCACGACCACTTTACGCGTCAAACGCGCCGGTCCTTTTCCATATGGAGTAGATCAAAGATTGTCCGGCATACAAGTATTCCCAAAAGTCTTCCCTACTTGGTCTACAGTTGAATGAATAAATACCCTCATTAAAAAGCCTTTCTCATTTGAGGTCTTCAATAGAGTACATAAATTCAATAATCCTCCAATACTAGCCACGCCCACTCAGCTTCCGGAGATTCGGGGCGAGCATACAGTGAAACCAGCAACCAAAATAGCGACCCCATCAATCGAATTAATCAATAGGAAGAGGGTGTAAAACAGAAAGCAAAGAGAAAGCTTTTGTACAGAGAAACGAATTAAAACCAGTCAAGTACAATGGCGCAGAACAAACGGTAGTTGAAGCAAGATGAACCGTTAAGGCGTTTGCAGTAAAAGGAAAAACATTAAGAGAGAGTGTGTGTGAGTGAGAGAGAGAGAGAGGAAAAGCGCCGACCACCAGCCAACTTTGTAAACCGAACGCCATCTATCGGGGAATAGAGCAAAATGCTGTAAAAACAAAGAAAAAAAAAAAAGTATCCTCGTAATGACGCAAATGAAATGATGAAAAGATCGAGTGTAACCGGCGGATGAACCGACAATCATCGTATCGAAAAAAGATCAGGTGAATATATAAGACGAAAATGGAGAAGAAGGATTTCTATACGACATGTAAAGGAGGATCGTTGCGACCCTTGAGAGGACTGTGTGGGACCTGTTGATAATGAGCGCCCGCGGTCGAGAAGTCGTTCGTGGCCTCATAACTCGGAAGATCTCTGTCAAAAGAATGGCGTGTCTGTGCAGGACGAACGAAGTCCATCGGCTGAGCATGGTGTTGTGCATGATCAAGGCTATCTGTATAATTCGTTCCGTTACTCCCATTCTGGCTCCGCATGTGAGTGGCACGTGTAACAGATGGCGGATACATGGCTTGGTGATCGTCTGAAAAGGGATCTTGTTTCATAGAAGGCTCAATTGGTTTCCCCAAGTCCGAAGAGGTTGCGGAAGCGTCCCCGGAGCCAGGTGCAACAGAAGGAGGCACGTACGTCTCGTTTTCTTCCAAGTGCTTGAATTTACCCATGGTTACCCATTCACGGACAATATCCACATCGTAAGGGAAGAAAACCTTCTGGATCGACTTGATGGTGAAACGAGGGAGGAGACAGATGATGACGGTAATCAGAAGAACCACCCAGAAGGACAAAGTGCCGTACACTTCCGCTGCCGAATGATAAAACGTCCCGGCAGCAGTGAAGCACGAATAGACACCAGTCCAGAAGAAGATCAGGAGAGAACTGATAGCATTGATCAACACAGTCAACCAATCCCAGCGGTAGGTATTCATGATAACGTAAGTATTACTGGCGATAACGGCGGCGGAAGCAACCAGAACACCCATACGGGTTCGGTCGTTGACGTTCAAACCGTTTGAGGTGATGAAATTTGCTGGCGCATACAGCAGATACGGCATGAAGTAGCAGATGATCGACTGATAGAGTCCGTCACCCATATACAACCTGAAGTGTGTTAGTATTGAAACAGCGTACCAAGAGCCATTGTGTGAGAAACGCACCAGAACTTGAGCTGTGACCACTCCTTCCGCTCGATACCTCTCATGTACAATTGAGGAACGGCCAATGACACCTTGTCATCGACATCTTGATCTAAAATACCCATGAAGATCACAGGCAACGAAGTGAAAGCAACGTTGACCAAGACAATGTAGGTGTAATCGAACAGATAGGAACCGTCGAAATCGTTGTAGATACAGTACCAGAAGAGGGCGAACGTCCAGACCAAGTTCTGTGAGATACAGTTAGCATCAATCATTATACTTGAAGGGAAATGGAGGGGGCTGAAGCTAACCTTGTAGAAGAAGTTGGCAATTGTCTCACCCATACGACGATAAGAGTATCTTCCATGAACCAGAATGAGCCGTTGAAGGAATCGGAATTGACCAATGGCGTAGTCGGATGACATGGCTGCTTGTCGACCTTCTTCACCAGCAATACCGACACCGACGTCTGCCTCCTGAATCATGGCAACATCATTGGCGCCGTCACCAATCGACAGAGCCATAATGTTGAGACCATTCTTGACCAGCTTCACAACGGCCGCTTTCTGGGCAGGACTGACACGACAGCACAGAACCGACCGACACTGCTTGCACAGCAACAGGAACTTTTGCTTCAACTCATCGGTGAGCATGAGTTTGAGCGTGTCACCGTCAATCACAACAGCATGAGTCGGTGGTGGTGGTGCGTGTTCCCCACGGGCAGCCATAAGCTCTTCGTCGGATCCTGTTAAGCCAAACTTCTGTAAGTGATTGGACAACTCCTGTGCGGCCCTCTGCGGTTGAGATTCGGGAATATTGAACACGATCAGCTCCATATTGTTGTTCAGAAGGTTGCAGGAATATCCAATGTTGATAGCCGTCTCGACCTTGTCGCCAGTCAAAACCCAGAGTTTGATACCCGCATCTGCCAGCAAGGAGATGGTGTCGGGAACACCGTCCTGAAGTCGATCCTCAATTGCAGTACCACCAATAAGCATGAGTTCCTGCTCAATGGCACTGGATACCTGTTCAAGCTTCTCCTCACGGTCAGTAAGAGCCGCTGCTGCAATGTCGTGTTCGCGGCTCCAGGTCTGGTACTCTTCTTCGCTAAGCTCCCGATCCGCAATACAGAGAGTTCGCAATCCTTCTCGGGCAAACATCTCAAGTTGCTCGGAGGTCTTCTGCCGCAATTCGTGTTGTTTCCCAGGTGCCAATCGCGAGTAGATGATACTGTCTGCACCCTTGCAGAAAAGTCGAATAGAGCCATCTGGCATCCGGACAATCGCACTCATACGTTTTCGCGACGAGTTGAACTCGAGAGTGTTCATAACCGTGTAAGTCCGTTCTTCACCCATGACGTTAACAATCAAATCATCGCCGGCTCGGCCAATGACAGTGAAACCGCAATCACGAGCAGCGCTCACCAAAGCAGCCTCGTCGGGAGACTGTGCCCTGAACTCAATCTGCGGCGGATCGCCCGGGGTTTGTTCCGTGATAACAGTATGGCACACAGCCAGGGCAACCATGAAATGCTCAGCAGCCGCCTTCTGCTTTTTGCCGGATTGACCTTCCAGGTCCGAAACGAAATGGGGCGAGACGAAAGTCAGGTTCTCATCCCGCAAGTACGGATTGTCATGCATGTTACGAAGCATCTCGAGCATCTTCACGGTATCGGCAGCGATCTTCTCCTGAGCTTGAGCGGCCTCTATTTCCGCGTCGCCACCTTCCCGGCGTTTCATACCAGCCTGGGCTTCCGTGTACGCTTCACCGTATGGAACTCCGTTGATGGTGCACTTCTTGAATTCCATGACGTTCTGGGTCAATGTACCGGTCTTGTCAGAGAAGATGTATTCAATCTGTCCAACGTCATCGGAGATGTTCCAAGACTTAGGGACACACGCCATTTCCAGCTTGTCGTAGTACATGAAGACGTCGCAGTGAATGAACGCAGCCTGGATGGTACGAACGATTTCCAGCGAGATGTAAAGCGAGATGGGAACCAAGTTCTGAAACAGGACGACAGCAACCCAGAAGGTGACAATACCAGTAACCGGGGGAGCGGTGTCTCCGGGCGGCGAATAATCGAAGTAGTTGAGCGACTTATTGCTAGAAGCCCAAGCAACACCGTTCACAATACCCATGACCAAGCACATGAGAAACAGAATGATGAAGTTGTAGATGACGTTCCAGTTCAGATCTTTGGCGAGTCGCGCACGCTTAGTTGGGGTGATACCGGAGTTCAGCATGATCTTGGACTCGGATCCAGTGAAAACGACCACACCCAGAACCCATTCGGTGTTGCGAAGAGAACAACCACGGAGTAGCATGTTGTTGATCGTGATGGGCTCAACCATCTCCTTGCGAGGCGCGTCAGGGAAATCCGGGTCACGCTGATCCCAGCGGATCGAAGCATTGTACGAGTACAAATTGGCTGTCGGGGCCTCGCTTTCGATGACGAATTCGGCCTTTTCGCAATCTCTGGCGTGCCGGACTTGACGGCCGCAGTTCAGGGCCTGTCGCACCTTCAGGTTGGTCTCACCATCCAAATTCTTTGTCTCAACATAGCATGCACCGTCCATATCGGAGGTTGATAGCACAACAAGATCGGCTGGCACTGGGTCTCCATTGTACAATCGAATGAAGTCTCCAACTTGAACGCTTTTCCAGTAATCCCGCTTGAACCGGGCTGTCTGAGGAGTTTGCTTGGCCATGTCGAGAACGCTGCCGCCCTTTCGAGGGGGTGTTGCAGCCGAAGGTGCCGGAGAGGGACTTGGATCGCGGGCGGCCTTGTCGGGATGGAGAAATTTGCTGCTGTCTCCGTTTGACGTTGACCAATCCGGTCGTGCTTCGGGCGTGGGCGACGGAACAGGGGTCATCTGAATGGCGGCATCGTCGAGGCCTTGGTCGCGATTGGAAAGACCAAGATCACGTTGCGTGTACACTGAAGCCCGCGGATCGGCGGTCTCCATAAAAGATTCGTCTATTCTATTTTCCTTCTTGGGCTGAATGCCCCTCTTTTCGTTGATGAAATCCCTGCAGAATCTATACGAGGTGACCGTCGCGCGAGTACATGCCTTTTTGAAGCGTCGCCACAGCGAGACGTTGTCCTCAGTCGAGTTAACATTACTCCAATCCACCAAACGATATACCGGCGAATTGTTTAACTCGTTATCGAGTACAGTACGTCGCCAATCCTCGATGGCATCTTTAACGGCGGTTACCACGACGATGACAATCAGGGGGACAGCGTTAAGACCGGGGTTGTTGGCACCGAAAATGGACGGAATCTATGGCAAACTCGTTAGCTGCACCATCAGAAGAAAGGTAAGAGTATTACGCACGTTGAGAATGATCACAAACAAGAAATAAATGTTGGCAATGTTATGGAACTGAAACCAGATGTTCATTGGAACAAACGTAATCGGAGAGTATTTCGCGGTGCGAATCTTGTTTCTGGGGTAGTTGTTATTTGGGAAACCCTCTTCATCGCGTTCAGATTCCGGAATAGGGACGTTGAAGTAAACACGACGGCTGGGACCCTTTTCCTCGCCATCAGCTGAGGCATCGCCTCCGTTGGATGAATTTGCCGCAGCCGACTTGCGCTTCTCGTCGTTCAGATGGGAGCGCCGGTGCAAGCGATCCATGATGGAGACTCGTTTTCGCACCCCACTGGCAGTCCCCATTCGTGTTGTTGCCCATCGTTGACGCTTTGTTGGTTTCGAAATTTGGTTGCTCAACTCGCGATCATCGGTACTCGGGTCGTTGTTCGCGGCGCCTTCGACTTGTAAGGACGACATTTAGGCGGTTGTCGGCCCTCGCAATGACATAAAAATTAAACGGACAAGGGACAATCGTATAAGAGCCAGGTGATGATGGAGGGAGAGCATCCGCTCCAAGTGAGACGGACCCCGACAGCGCAGCCAGTCCGTAAGATCCCTGGGGGTTTATTTTGCCTTCCCTTCTAGTAGTTCAGCTTCCGATACTGCCTCTTCTGAGACAGCGCGGGTCAATAGAAACTAAAACACTGCGAAATCGTAATCCATACAATAGGCGTAGGGCGATGGTCTTTGCGTCGACAAAGGTTGAAGAAGGACGTCACTCGCTGAGAAATCGTCTGTGTCGTAGTTCCAAATCGTCGGAAGGTAAAAACGAACGGGGGGATAGATCGCTAGGGGAGGATGATTAATCAAATAGAAATGACGGAAGGAAATCGAAGAGAATAAAAAGAGAAGCGAAGAGGAGAGAATAGCAGTAACTAGTAGTGGTGGTGGTTTAGTACGGGAGTAGTATGAGAAAGAAAGGACACTTGCTGCGACTCCAGACTACCTGCTACTAGAAACTCTCTGGCTCTCGCCGGGAAACGAGGGAAGCCACTGGTAACTTACAGTATTACATACGGTACGTACCAGCCATTGCCGGGGCGAGCCTTACCTTGTGTCCGGGCGGTGTTTTTTTTTCTGTTACCGCCCAGCCGTGCAGTGCCGATTGGGAGCTGACTCAGCCGACAAGTTGACTAACTAGCCCAATAATCCGCACTCATCCGCGATGGAACGCGTAAGTTAAGCCCTGGGCATCGGAAGTAACGGATGGACAAAGAAGCGTACACTGAAGAAGGCTTTCTTTATGCTACAAGTACATAGTACTATTTACTGAATAGCTAAGGTTCATAGTTCGAGTACTATATCGTACTGACATAATGCCATCAACACCACGTTTAACCTCCAACCAACCTCCAGATTGACTGGATGAAACCATTCTGTTCCAGATTCGGTTCCGATTATAAAAAGAAAACTCAGCGTACTTATGGACTAGGAAAGAAGAAAGGAATTTTATGTTGTGGCAACCATAGTAACCGTTGCTTGTACAGTTTGGTTCTTCCAGAGGCAAGCTTGATTTCTAAGGGACAGACGGCATAAAGACGGTGATACACATCCGAGCACACTTAGTTGTGTGGCCATCCACCAACCCCACGCCTGCTTTATTTTAACATTAAATTATGACGACCCGGATGTCGCATCGAAACCGGGATTGTCTGCATCGGTCCTCCGTCTTTGATGAGGCTGTGGGGCCGATCAGGTGAGTTGCCGTGTTGGGATTAGTCTCGTATCCTATTTCGGAGGGTATTGCTCTTTCGTAGTATTGCCAGTGCCACTACCACTACTACTACCACCATGTAGGAACAACCATCCGATATCCACATGTTTCTACTATGCCGGTACCTGATACGGCAGTACTGCTGCAACCAGTTTGCTGGGGGCAGAGTACGCTCTTCTATCTTCTGTAGGGATGCTTCTTCTTTAACCATTGTTTTACATCTCTCATATTGATCCATTATCGGAGACCAAAGCGATGCAAATCCCTGGAAGTCTCTCATTCTAGTGGATACCACTGAGGTTCAACGAAGGGACAGGTCGAAAACATCGAATTGTCCCGAGTCCGGAGATATACACTATTCCATACGGAGTATTGAGATCCCATTCGATTCGGTATCCTCGCTGTCACTTCGACCGAAAATTGGCAGCCATGGCAAGCACGAACGAACATTAGCCGTTCGAGAAGAGCACCTATACTAATTCTTCCATCAGTGCCTGTCGATCGACGAGTCAGCATTTGACGTCTTCCCGATCAAGCAATCTATACAATCGTGCTGGCATCGCACCGACGGTAAGGTTTACAATGTCCAACCGTTCCTGACCGGACGGGTCTCCATCTTGTCCCAAGAATGCGGCCATGCGATTGTCAATGACATTTCATCGTGCCTCCTGATATGGCTTGGCATCAACCGTCTATTCTGCAGTACCCCGTAGCTGTGCCTGTGACAGGCGTGATTTTGCGGTCTCATATTAGTCTGCGTGATTCTGGATAATCCAAAAGTGCCTCGATACAACTTCTTGATTGCAATTGACCACAACAAAAACAGTCTTCAATCAATCGTCCTACAAGTACAAGATACGGTAACTGCTCAGCTACAACCCCCTATTGCTCTGTATCGGTATTACCACTCTCCTATGTTAGGCTTGGCGTAGTACGAAGCCAGGTGCTTACTGCTTCTCAAAACAGTATAGTGCACAATAGTCCTCTACAGCAGTAATAGTGGTAAGTATAGAGAGGTGACAGAAGATCAGCCAACGCGCGGTTCTCGAAGGAAGTCGGCTTATTTGCCAGGAGTCTGCCTGGAGCAAAGGTAATTTAGAGTAATTTGTATCTTCCCTCGTCGTAAAATACGGGAAAGATCCGGACCCAATCACAGCGAAAAAAGCACTATTGCGTGGATTTGAGTGTCTCCGCTTGATACATCATAATACTTCTCGCCTCCACTCTTTCTCCAGACTGTTGTGCAGATTCCAGGCACTGCACGGAGGTTCTGCATATTGCCAACTGTTTGCACTTTGCCGGTTTATCTCGATCTGTATTGCTAGTTGATTTGTCCCATGTCCACAATATATAGAGCAACCCCCTACAGTATCTCACAAGTCCCTCTGCACAAAATACTTTCCGCGACGACGGTCGTCAACCCAGAAACCCAGAGTGGAGAACAAGGTTGGACTCCGTAGTAAACCCAAAGCAGATCAGCGGTATTTTGACCTTCCCCTGGCCGTTCCAAAACAAGCAGGAATATGTAAAAATAATGTTTACGAAGGAGTCAGGCCGTTGAGTGCACAGCAGTGCCATTGCTCACGACCCCGTACTTATCCCATGATAGGAATGCCGTCAGATGCGAGATTCCAAACACGATATAGATAAAAGTACTCTGCACAGAGTAGCGTATCCATTTATAGCAACATCTCACTGCGCAAGTGCACAAAGGCCCGGCAAATACTCGGGCAGGGTCAGCATCCGCTGCACAAATACGAGTCCGTCAGACAAACCCCTGTTCAATTCTGTTTCGCCAGTGGATGGAAAAATGAGAGTCGAACTCCGCCGTGTTTTTCTCCCAACCCGTCACTGGGTCCATCCTAAAATGGAAAAATGACATTGCTGACTCATAATCATGTGACTTCGCGATGGCAGCGCGCGTCAAACGTCGTGTCGCTGCGGGAGGATCAAGCTGCAGCAAAAAGGATCTCCCCCCAGAGTGAAGAAAGAAGTCCGTGTAAAAGGGTCTCGGTATGCCTCCATCTCGCAGTGTTGCGGACTTCTTCAAGCGTTCTAGTTACGCACTGAACACCCCAGAAAGCCTTACCAACAACGACAGACCACGAAACAGCATCGATTCCCCCACTACCTCTCCACTGACAGAGCCGCCATCGTCATCATTTCTAAATCATGCCTCTCCGCCATCGTTCAAGTTGCACACCTCTCGAGAAGATAAGCCGCAAATGAAGGAGGAGCATGAGAGGCCACCACAGCCAAGCTTCCAAAGCGCTGATTCTACTGCCGCGGGCAATTCAACCCGGCGCATGGTCAATGGGAAGGAAGTCGTCATAAGCTCGGACGGAGAAGATACGGACTCTATTGCATCGCTAGAATCCCCGGAGGAGCTTTTTGCCCAGCTCGGATCTGGATCCAAGGATGCTGCAGACAAGAAATCCGGTGAAACGCGGGAGACGCGTTTGACAGATGATGTGAAACCGTCCAAATTCAATGCGAGGAATTTCTCGGTTCCCAAGTACAAGAATACGCTGGATGCACTGGTTACGGATACGGTCGATGACAATGAAACAGAGGCAAGCATCGCGAAACTAAGAGCTACCATCAATCTGGAAGAGAAGACCACGGCTGCGACTGGCTCCGATGGCCAGGACAAACAACTACATGAGGGTATGCTGACATCGGCTCTGGGTGATAAGGATGATGAACTGGGGTTGCAACGTCTACTCGATGCTGTTCGGAGGACAGAAGCCTTTGACCATGAAAAGGCTTGTTCATTTTTCAGTGATACGGTGACTCCACCACCTGCCCTGGAATTCCCACGAGATTCCGTGGCACCAGGTACATATCTGGCGGTGTTGCGAGGTTCGTGTTCTGTCGACGTTTATGGGTGTTTGTCTGGTTGGCTCTGACTAGCTTGCAGAGCCCTGTTCGCGTGAGCGTGCGTTTCATTCCGGCATTGTGGACTTTGCTCTATCAAAACAATGTTTACCCGACGAACTAGTCACATGGATTTTCCATTCGGGTACGTTACAGGATGCTCAGTTTCGTTTGGGTTTGTACTTACTGTTCTTTTTTTAGTACCCGCTGAGCCCCGGGACGAACTGAGACAAGTTTATTGTAGGGTGTTCAAGGTCGGTTCTAAAACGCTTACACGTTTCGGGGATATTTTTAATCGCTAACGGAGTTTGGTCAGCATGCTACTGCGGAACGAATCAAGTCGCTTCTACGTCCAAACGACATTGATCTGCTTTTTCAACGATTGGGCGCAACTCCTAAGGCGTTGGCATTAAGAGAACCAGTTTCACCAGATCCACGTAAGGCCCAATATTAATATTTAGCTATTACAACTAACCCAAGACAGCAGAGCCGGCTCCGGACACGTGGTTTAAGAACCGGAAACCTTTGCTTTCGCTCCTAGACTTGCTTCGGGGCGCAGCAGACCTGTAAGTTCCGTGTCCGCATACCTACAATTCCATAGCTCTGATTTCCATAGGTTCGCCGATGATACCCGGGAACGGATTTTAATGATCCTATTCCGCTTAACGATCGATGTCTCGTTAATGAAAGATACCATTGTCTGTTCAGACGTTGAAAGGACTATTACAACCGTACTGGAGGCGATACCCGAAGATGGCACTGACGATACGGTATGTTTAACCTTGGAAATCGAGAGCACTTCGTACTAACCAACGGCCAGGTACATCGAATCTGCACATCCCTATATGACACTATCAAAGACCCCGCATTCCAAAGTCGCCTCCTCAAACACATACTCCCGACATCAAGCTGGATATCATTATTACGCTGTCGCCTCGCTGTTGCCTACCTGACGCACGACTCAAAGCCCCTAACCGAATCCCCCGAATCAGTCCTTGACCTGAAACGCATGACCCGAGTCCTCAGAAACCACCGCTTCGACGTGAAACTCTACAAAGGCAGAGACCGCGTCGAGTACGACTATGGTGAACTGGGCTCCATCATTACGCTTCTCAACATCGCCATTGATCCTGGTTGGGCTGTGTTAGGATTCCCTAGCAAAGACGCGGAGAAGTCGTTCAATGCTGAGATTGATGTCCTCGCGGACCGGATCAAGAAGATCTTCACTTCGATTGAGGACTCGGGTGTCTCGCATCTCAAGCGTACGCTTGCCAAAGAAGGGCTCGAGGCGTTGCATTACCGCGTCTTGTATTCGGTACGGTCAAAGCCGCAGCCCAGGAAGGTGGGTTTTCAAGTTGAAGTGCGCAAGAATAATAGTAATACAATGGATAACTATTTCGGTCGCGCATTAAAGGAAGATGGAAATCCAGAGTCGTCCATCAAAGACGAGGGAAAGTCCTCATGATGGGTTTGCGTTTGCTATGGATTGTTACGGCTTATGCGCAGCCCATCCACTAAGCTGACGGCGTTAGATTGTCAGCTGTCAAGTCTTCAGAATCGCAGCGCGCGGCGCCGTGACTGCAGCTGCTTCATTTTTTTTTTTTTAGCAGCTAATACATCGCTTGCAGAAGACTGAGTATATCGCCTTACCTATAACGCTAAAGATAACGACTAATTATTGATGACAATACAACTACTGTACCAATAGAAATGGGTGGACGCTGAATATAGACGATTGGCTAGTTATCTGTATACAATTCATGCCTCTAGGAGGAAACTAGAACGCCAGGTAAATTGAAAACATACGCAAACGGGATCAAACAGACAGACAGGGGTTAGCTCCCTAATCAGTGAATTTCCTGTTTTCGTTCTTGCCAAAGAGAATCTCTCTGACGGCAGGGAGGGCGTCGATCTCGAGCAGCCGCAGACGCTCTTCGAAGGTGTTGACGATCTCGATCTTGCCCTGGCCACCGATGATGGAAACACCACCGGCACTATTATAAGTTAGAACATGAATGAACATTTGTAAGGTTGGAAAACTCACGATCCCTCCGGCAGCGGCTCCTCATCCAATTCAACCGCAGTATCCTTCCCAACGGTCTTCTTAAACTCCGCGGTAGCCTCTTCAATGGCCTTCTTGACAGAATCGTAATCCTTCTTCCGTGCCCGAACGCTAACCTTGTCTTCATTCAACGTATACAAGCCCTCGAGGACCAGCCCCTTGAGCACCTCCTCGTACTTCTTCGCATCCCCACCCGCAATACCAGTAACTTTCTCCCTCGCCTGCTGGAACAAATCATCCAGCAGCTCCTGACGACCCGAGAGCACACGAAGGCGAGTACGGTTGGCAAGCGTCGAGCGCGTGATCTGCTGGGACATGGCGGCCTGCTTGAACTTCTTCTCGTACAGGGTGTCGATGGCAGCGGTTTCTTGGCGGACTAGCTTGGACTTTTCGATGGCGAACTCCTCGTCGGCTTTGAGGTTGATTTCACGGGCTTTTTCCAGGGCTTCTTGGTGGATGAAGGCGGTCATCTTGCGGAGCTCGCCCGCGACCTGTAATATCCATGGCTATCAATGCTTGGTGTTCCGGGAGGGAGGGGGGTGTGACAACACGATGGGTGAGGAAAGGCGTGGCCTACCTGGTCGTCGGAGAGGGCATGTTGCGACATTTTGGCGGCCCAATTAGGGAAACTCGACTTGGAGAGTAGGAATTGGAATCGATATCGAATGGGAGATGTCACGGTCCCGATGCGGAATGCAGCTGGGGAGGTGATAAGGTCAGTCGTTGCGGTCACAGTGGCATCAGGCATAGCGGGAGAATGCTCGAATAGATAATAGCTAAATGGTATCTCTCACTTACATGTCTCACAAAGCTATCCTCCTGTAATTATGGTTGCTGCTGTGGCTATCACAGGATCGAGTCGGAGATGTACTGGTAGTGACGAGGATGGGTGAAGTGGTGGATCGGCTGACTGTCTAACTAAGCCTCAGGAACGGCGTTCCCGCATGAAGTCACCGTCCACCTCTATTATCGCTCTTTGTTTCAGAACTTCCCTCATTCATCCATCCCAACATTTATATTTGTCATGACGATGGCGTCTGTCTATCGATAATTCCCTTGTTCTTTGGCGATCTCGTTACTATATGGTCCTGCGCCCATCCTCCAATGCCTGCGATTACTTCGTGATGGGGAAGCTTGGTGACTTGTCTCCCCAAGGGAGCGTCGCGGTTCGTCTTTCTCTTGATATACTCAAGTGTCACGAGTCTTCAACTGACAATTCAGGTCGGAGTGTTCGTCGGGTTGATCTCGACCAGTGTCCAAGCTATCGGTCTGACCCTTCAGCGCAAGTCGCATATCCTCGAAGACGAAAAGGATCCGTACGAAATACGCCGACCCCCATACAAGCGTCGAAGATGGCAGGTATGCTTTCTAGAATTAAAACGAATATTTACCATAAATTCTGATTTTTACAGCTGGGCATGCTGATGTTCGTTGTATCGAACATCATCGGGAGTACGATCCAAATCACCACCCTTCCGCTCCCGGTTCTCTCGACCCTTCAAGCCGTTAGTATCACAATGATTCCCATCCCTCCTTTTTCTCTGCTGACACACTGTCGCATAATAGTCCGGCCTCGTCTTCAATACCATTTTCGCTACCGTGATCCTTGGTGAAGCGTTTACTAGGTTTTCCTTACTCGGTACGATCCTGGTCTGCATCGGGGCGATATTGATCGCCACGTTTGGCGCAATTGGGGAACCACCACATACGTTGGATCAGCTCTTACTGCTCTTGCAGCGCCGTACGTTTATACTATGGGTCGCAGGAACTTTCATCCTCATGTTGGCGATTTTAGCGGGTTCTCGAATGCTGAGGCTTCTCTCCTCCTCGCCCCGTTGGAGGCATTCGAGCGTACGGCGTCTACAGGTAGTCCACAGTCGCATCCGGCTCATACGGGGAATGTGTTTTGGTCTGGTTAGTGGAATTTTGTCGGCTCACACCCTGCTTCTGGCCAAGTCGGCTGTTGAACTGCTAGTCCGCACTATCGTATACCGCACCAACCAATTCAACCGCTGGCAATCATGGATAATTCTGGTTGGCGTGATCGCTTTGGCTCTCTCCCAGCTGTTTTTCCTCCACCGCGGTCTGAAGCTATGCAGTACCAGCGTGCTCTATCCTTTTGTGTTTTGCATCTACAACATCATTGCTATAATGGACGGTCTCATCTACTTTCGGCAGGTGTCCGATTTAGGCGGGCTCCACGCGGGACTCATTGCCCTTGGTACCGTTATTTTATTGAACGGAGTGCTTTGCCTCTCGTGGCGATTAGAAGACATTGACAACAATGCTGCTGTTACCGTGGTCGGATCTTCACAGACAGGATTAGGGCCGGGAATGGCCGTCATGGAGGAGAACCATCTGCATGGTTTAGGATTAGACGGTGAAGAAGGCCAGTCTGGCGAGTGCCAGCCGCTTTTGCAGGCAGCTCCTCCGCAGCGCAGGTCCACTCATCGGCGAACACCCAGTCTACCTTCCTCATTTGCGCCTACGCAGCATCGGCCCTCAGCCCCCGACTTGGATTCGGCGTCCATTTGGGCGGAGCTCGATGACTCAGATTATCCAGGCTCACCATCACCACCTTTCTATCGCCCTACCAACACAATGTCAGCGCGACCACGAAGCAAAAGCGGTACTCATACAGGCGTGTCGCGCCGGTCACAACGTTCCACTACAAACCCTATCCTTAATTACCGAAACTGGGATCCGCGCCGAATTCCTCCGTCCGTCCGCGAGGGCAAATTGCAGAGGAGATCGCCCGCATCGGAGAGCGCAAGTTCACCTCTGAAGTCGCAAGCACAGTGGGAATCCAACGGTGTCAACATCAGCTACGGCACCCAAGACGCACGAAACGATCAGCTCTTCCGCGGGTCGCAGCAATCATCACCAGAGCAGCAACCCGAACCTAGAGTCCGCTTCCTCGCTGGTCCGAGGAACCCTCTAGCTAACGCCTGGAGAACCGGAGCTCGATTTTTCTCCCGCTGGACTGGTCAGCAATCGGGGAATGACCGCGAGCGCTCCCCGGATCTTGAGGATCGCGGTCCTGCGCCATCGTGAGTACAGTTTGGTGGTTTGTTTGGATGTTTTAAATTATTTATATAATTACATACCCTATTATAGATTATCAATACGAATACCCTTGGCTTGTACAAAATGGATCGGAGTACATACTTAGCCGATAGGCCATCAACCAGTTCACTACGTACCAAAAATGGGGTTAGATCACATTATCAACAGCCCCACAATCAGGGTGGGATACGCCTATTCTTTAAGTCAAGTTAAGACACATTCAGTTCACACACTAATGCCTGATATAGTCCATCACTTGTGTTGGGTTATTATATATAGCAACATGAAGACTGAAGACAGGGATAGCTCCAACCCTCACACTCCCAAGGCCAGCAAAACTAGATGGTTTATGGAGGCAGTTGTGATTATGTCTGAGACAACCTTGGTCACCGACATTGTTGAAACAGTCTTCTTTACACAGTTTGATAAACGTTCTGTTCTTCATTCCATGATATTTATATCATTTTATATATTATTTTATTTCCTGTACAAGAAGTACTGTGATAGGTTACGCCTAGGATAGCGGCCATTGCAAGGGTGCAACGCACCCAGCCAGGGCCAGGTCGAGCGCTAGTGATCCAAGAACATGCTATAGCCAAGAGACTACATGCCCGAGGTAGCCAACCCACTATCTAATGGGTTCCGGGACACGCAGGAGTAAAAGGGAATGAGAGCGCTGACCAGGCAGCAAAGCAGGCAGCCAGTAAGCCTCCAGGGAAAGGCCCAAGAGAGATCTCTCTGGCTTTTGCCTGTAGAGCCTGAACAAAAGCCATTGTGACGGCTTGACGCTGTATCGACGCCAAGACGAGCAAACAGTATCAATGGAGCTAACAACGCCACCATGCAAACAGATAAAGAAAGTCCTAGCCTTGCAGCTTAAGCGTACGAACGCTGACAGATAGTCAGCCGCAACAAGCACAGGACTAACCCCTTGCCCAAGCACATATGCTGTATATAGCTCTCTCTGTCGACGAGATGGTCTTCTCTTTCTTCCTCTTCCCCAGATTCGATATTCTCGTCGATAGCTACAACAGTTTAGATAGGAATTCAATTCGTCATTATCTACTATTCCGAGCCCGTGACAGCCATTATAACACAAAGGCAAATATGGCACACTAAGGAGCTTGGACAGCAGTCCCAACAATGTCAACAAACATACAGGCCACAGAAGAACTGATGGCTTGACCCTGCAGCAGCAATGGCTCCCAAGCACCTAGCAAGCCGCTACTTTCAACTGAAGTCAGGTCATCCAGCTATAGGAGCACACCTACATCAGATCCAGGTCCAGGAGGATGCAACCTGTGAGGGATTGTGGTATATCAAGGGAAACAGCACGCCATCTGTCAAGACCAATATGCTGACAATATCTGCCAGAAAGCCACTGGTGAGCTTTTGACATAGCCTAAGGGTCGAGAGAGTTACCTACCTATTCCAGTACATGTGGATCTCATCAAGTTTCTCCTGAGTGCCATTGCTATACTGCTGCTGTTGAAGCTGGGAGACATTTAAGCTCTCTGCTTGGGCCAATAGTGTTCAGGAGGCAGCTGGCCCTCATCATTAGAGATATTGTCGCCGGGTTCATCTTCATCATCTGAATCCTGGCTATCAAGCTCTGGGTCGCTGGTAGAGTCACTATCAGATATGTTGTCTGAAAAGATCTCGGTCAGGTCGGAGCTGGCATCGGCCTATTCTCATTGTCGTCAGATCCGATTGGTCGGGAGCAAGGCGCCATGGTCGACACAGCAAACAGAGGTAAGAGATAAAGAAGGTGAGGATAACAGCAGTTCCGTGGACGAGAACGATGTACTTCAAACGGATGGGAAGCGCTGCGAGAGACGTTCATGAGAGGAAGGATGGAAGCAGGGAAACACACTGTCGGCATGATGGGACTCATAACTGGAGAGAGCATGATGGTCAAGGGGGGAGTCAAAAAAGGCTCCCTCCGCAGCGACCACAGCGACCACAGCAAGAGCGTCCAGATGGAAGATGTTGAACGAAATAGCAACAAAAGTCCCATTTGAGACTAGTATCAAGGAACATGAAACCCGTGGCCTGGCGTGGAGGGAAAGCCCGTGGCCGTGGGAATACACTTACTGATGTCAAGACGGGAGTTGGTTAGCAGCACTCGTAAAAAGGCCACCGAAGTAGCCTTTTTCGGCCGCCTGCTAACCATCACATCAGTAATAGGAGTAAACGCAATCGATTTATACTAAGGTTAATGTCAAGTGAATATATATAATACACCGATACGCCGTCGAGAGCACCTTCCTGGATCCTCAGGGTGAAACAGCTCTCAATTGTTTCCGGCTTTCTAGCGAATCCCCAAGTCGAACAGATTCCTTCGTGTTCGATCACTAAGTGTCCAACCCAGATCATACCAGATCAGTGCAGGTACACGACAGGTCTGCTCCCGAGTGCCGTTACCCGCAGCTGATGATGAAGTGTCACTATCTCTTGGGAGCAACCGGACTGGCTTTGATATCCTACCATGTCTGGACGCCGGTCAAAATGCCTCTGGTGTTTGGTGGCTGCAGCGGCTCTGTGGAGGTTTCTGAGTCTGGTTTCCTTGGCTGTTCCCTTAGAAGATGCTGGGGGCACGCCTGGCCTTCTGTTGTCATATCCCGGCACTGTGAGCTTCTCAGTATGGATGTCACCGTTCCCTCTGGATGGAAAGTGGAGCCCGGCCAATACGTCTACCTCTGGCTGCCACGGGCAGGCCTACGAATTGCTAGCCAACTGCCGCTTTTTTATGTCTCGTCATGGGAAGATACGCCGGGGGCCAACGACACAGGGCACCGACCTCTGAGCCAGTACACCTGCCCGGTCAGCGCGCACAGATCCATGCGTCTGAGCAATCTGCCAGTCAAGAGGACACATTGAGTGAGGCAGAAACCTTGGTATTAGACAATACATCGCTGCGCTCTGCCGAACAAGGGGGAGAATGGAGACAGGTGGGGACAGTGGCAGAACGGGATGCAGCCGTACACATTACCGGTCAACGGACAGTATCGAGAAGAGGGACCACCTCGTCGAATACTGCGATGGGCCACCGAACGCTACGTGTGCTGGCCCGCCCGCAGTCTTCAGCACTGGCGGCGGCGCTCTACAATGCCGAACATCTCCACAGCGTTCAACACAGCGCGCTCGTGCTGGGACCGTACGGGAGACCTCCGGATCTGGCCCGCTTCGAGATCGTGCTACTGATCGTGGAGGATATCGGAATCGCGTGGGTCTTCTCGCTCATCCAGACCCTGGTCCTCGCGAGTGAACAACACCGCGCCATGGTCCGGGAAGCTCATCGTTGTCTGGCAAATGGAGGACCTAGGTACCGCGCGTCGCAGCAACCCTTCCTGTGTCCCGTAGAACGGTGAGCTGAGCTAACACGGTCTAGACAATCGTTGGTGGGTGAACATGCAGCATTTGTTGGACCTCGATCGCCAAGAATTCAAGGTACCACGACCACCGAACAGACCGCGATCCATATACTGACCGTGATGAATCCTCCGATTCGTCCTTTACTACCGTCGGAACCGCAAGAATGAGCCCTCGCAGAACCCCGGTACGAGGGTTCGATTCATGAAAGGGTCTGTAGATGTGACACAGACGATAAGGACATACCTAAATACACGTCGGGGGAGTATGTTGGTAGGTGGTATGCACCCTTTTCTAGGCCCGGGGAAGGCTGATGCTTCCGATAAAGCCATACTAAAGAATCACTTCGTCTCCAGTCTGTTCCCGACAGCCAATCCGCAACCAGGTCAAGGCGATCGTCCAGCTCAGGTTACTGGATCTTGACGTTGAGCCGTATTATCAATGGTTGGACACTGACACAACGGTGGAAGGCACTACAGGACCATCCAGAAACCACCTCCAATGGGTCGCCTCCAGAACAGCTGAATGCCGTGATTCCAGATGACCGATCTACCAATGGCCCCTTGTTTGACGAGCACCCGTGCAAGTTCGATTGAACTACCAGATTTCCCCTGCACGTCTTTACGGACGTTCTAAGGCTAACACAGTCGACATCGATTTCTCGCGCGACAACGGTCACTTCGGGTCCAACACATGCCCCCAGCCAGGTAATTCTGCAATCGAGCGTTCCATAGTACCTCTATCCACAGTACTCCGCTCCTTCAGCATCTTCGCGTTTGCGCAGCCCGTCCGAAGGCGAGAACAGACTCCTATCGCGGGATACGCTATTGGGTCGTGGTAGTGTCGCCAATGGTAGGTCCGCGAACGCATGCCACCGCAACGTTGGCGCCGTAACCGGCCAGACGGTGCAGCCGACCAGACCGGTGCATTAGCGCTTCGAATTTCTCAAAGCCCGAGAGCCTTCCTTCTGGGACTCCCACCCTTCCAGGAATTATACTGAGGTTGAAATGCCCTGTCAGAAGAATTAGGAAATATATTATCGGAAAACCAGTGGCGCAATTCACCTCGGCCTGATTTCCCATAAGGACTCCAGGCGATCAATGCCGGGGCAGTATCCGCAGAGTCGTGCGGCCGGAAAATATCGGCGCGTATCTTTGATCCGTCTCGTAGATTGATTTCGATGTCCTTTGTAAAGACCGTCGCGGTTCGAAATGCTGCGGCACTTGGGCTCTTTCGGAAAAGCCCTAGGGTAAAGTCGTGGTGGAAGTTGTGGGGCCATCATACTGAGGATCTAAAATCTCAGGGACTTGTACAGACCGATGCAGTACGCTGATGCCGCTGATTTTGAATGACCTGGTTGTGAATATTAAGGCAGAAATAGGATGAGTATATTACAGAGGATGCTTCTGATTATATGCTGACTTCTCTAGTTCCGCATATCCGGATCCGCAAATATTCAGCCAGAAGGGAATTGTCCCACACACCATCCACTTGCTGAAACAAAATAGTACTGAAATAACGCCGAGAATGAACAGCAAAATATGAATCTTTATTCAGGAATACACTATTCTCTAGTCCACACGCATATCCAAGCATCAATACACGTGGTCTTCACAGGATACGACCATCATGCGTGACCAGCATCAATAGCGAATCAATGAGCTTCTGATTGCAGTGCTCAGCTCAAACGGCATTTTCAGCACATGAAGCAGGCATAACTCTACCACTGCTCTCTGCGGCAATGGCTTCTGGACATAGCGACCCCGATACATCGCAATGAACGTGTGATAGTCAGGATCATCTGCAATCTTTTCCATGCGATTTGCAACCTCAATGCACAAATTACGAGCATCACCTGGGAGGTATTCGCTGGCCGTAGGAGCCATCGAGCGTACAAGCCGAGGGACAAATGTCTGAATCATCACAGAGAGGTACTCTCTATCGCCAGCGGTGCATGGACGAACATCACTTCTTCCAAGAACTATAACAGCCCTTTGCAAAACCAATCATCGTCAGAAATGGACATGGTTGTAAAATAAACGGGGCCTTACACATAAAAATATGCGTCCTTGGCCTCCAGATCGATACCCATTTCATGCCTGCTCGTTAGTCAAAAATAATCCTCCTTGACGAGCCGCCACAAGAACCTACCTTGGAACTTCTGCCACGATCAGCGAGGGCACAGACACGTTTTTCATGATCTTTTCCACAAACGACTTTGCCGGCAGAGGACCCTCAATTTGGCCATCTGCGTTCCTGCAGATCCCATCCTGGAATTCGTAACATGAAGGTCCTTTGCCAACGTTTTGGCCGAATAAGCTTGCTCATTAGAAAAGGTCGAAGCTCAAGTGCAAGGGCGGCCTACATTTCGCCTTGCCCCGTGAAGACCACAACGTTGGCCTCGACGGTCATATGGTGGGGAAGGGGGACATCGCCGTGGTTTCCGTGGAAGAAGAAATAGCGCAGAGAGCCCTGGCCGTACGAGGAATCCACCATCATCTCAGTCGGCAATTATGGTAAGATTGCACTTATAATTCCTTCCATCAAACCCGGACTCGGAATTTTATGGGAAACTGAGCTGTGCACTCGGCAGTTCTTGCGTTCTTGTGGCTTCCGAGCCAACGTTGACGGGCCCACTAAGCAGCATTTTTAGATGCATCTCGTCAAATCAGATTGGATTGGTATAGCGGACACTGGACCAGTTGTGCTGGGCTTCATCGGGACATTCTCCTTCCGTTGCTAATTTCGTTAGCCCAAAATATCCACTGGGCAGGTTCCATCTAAAGCAGGACGACGGTATGCAAAGGGTATACCTAATTCAACACTAATATTAGACGGGTTGCTGCTCAATTTAGCAAGACGCTCAGATTCTTTTAGCTTTAAAATGCATAGTGGCTTAAGGGTCCTGTGTTTACGAAAAGGACTGACATATGTTGCACGTAGTATGTATATATGTATATATAACTATATAACGTATTAATGCGACTAAAATGATGTGTTTTGAGTGTCACTGATCATTTTACATGTTCAATACCAGAAAAAAGAAGTAAGGAAATTAATCTATTTCCACGATCGATACTACTTGGAACATTCCATCATGGATATAGATCACAAGGACATCAGGATGGATTATATCTAGTTAAACGGTGTAATGGGCGTGGTGTTTGTGGGATCAATGTGGGACAGACGGACTCGGTTTATTACTGTTGATTACGTACGGTACCGTAACATGCCTGAAATGCGAAAGTCCCGAGGAAATGCCGACGGACGGTTTTCTTGACATGGAAAGTAGAAGTATACATTCAAATGTTGCAAAGCTATTGTGATATTTACAGCAAATCGACTTGTTACAAGGAACTCGAGATGGCCCGGTCACCACTGGCAAGCTGCTTCAAGAGCGCAGCCAGGGTCGAGTCGTGCTCCTCGCCACGCCACGCGACAATCCCATCCGGGCGAACCAGAACTGCCCCCTGCCTGCTCACACTGCAGACTTCCCTCCAAGCACCATCGCGGTCCGTCCACCCACCCTCCGCATCGATGACCTCGACCTGCACCAGGCGACTCTGGACCCAATCCCAGCCCCCCGCTGTTTGAGTGAACAAAACAAGCTTGGTGGGGTCAAGGAGGTCTCGCGTGGAGATGGTCTTGTCTGCGCGCCGGAGCCAAGCATGGGGGAGGTGATGGCCAGGAATGGTGGACGGGTGGTAAGTCAACTCATCGAAGGCTCCATCCGGCTTGATCTGTCCGTCATGGTTCGTCTTCTGTCCCTCCCCCTTGGTATCCGCCGAGGGATAGAACCAGCCCACTTCCGTTCCGTGGGCGCCAAACTCGCTGTCCAAGACCTCCTGGGCCTTGGCGATGAGAGCTTGTCTTCGCGGATACTCCGCGTGGGTAGGATCAAGGGTTATATCAATGGCGGCGCTGTTTTCCTCGTAGGTTTGGTCCACGGAAAGCCCGACGGCCTTGTCCATGGCGCCCGCATGGCTTTTCAAATTGAGCAGGCTCGACTGCGCCACTCGCTGGGCGATTGGACGCCGTTCAGTCTCGTAGGAGTCCAGCAGGGCATCGGCGGCTAGGTGGTCGCCGCGGATGGCGAATGCAAGCTTCCAGACCAGGTTGAAGGCATCCTGGACGCCCGTGTTCACGCCCAGGGCACCCCACGGTGGGATTCGGTGCGCAGCGTCACCAACCAAGAAGACGCGGCCCAGTTTGCTGCGGAACCGTTGCGCCACGATGCTGGCCACCATCCAATGGCTGACGCTTAAGAGGTTGATGTTGAGGTCGGCAATATCGAGTGTTTTCGAGATTCTTTTGATCATGGACGGAGTATCAAACCGGTCGGGATCATCTGGAAGCATGGCGCATCCAAAGTACCACTCCTCGGTCTCCGGCTTCTGAGGATACGGGCCCAAGTGATACATGTAGCCAGACTTGATGCTGCCCCCCGTCGCTGGGTTGATAAACCAGCTGATAAACGACCGGGGCTCCGGGTGATGGAGGCTGAGAGGCGCTCGGAAATGGGCGGACACCATGTCGAAGATATCCTGTTCGCCTTCCCATGGAATCCCCAGCCAGTCTGTCACCATTCTTCCGCCATCTGCCCCCAGTGCATACTGTGCTTCCGTGTCGTAGACGACCCCGTCTGGGCCTCGAACCTTGACGATCACTCGGTCAGATTTCTCCTGGAGACTCAACACCTCCGATGAATACTTGATCCCTCCCGGATTGAGCTCCAGGGCTCGACGCTGCAGGATCGGCTCGAGGCGGATCTGGGGCAGCATTGTGTAGGGCGAAGGACTGGCCTCCTCAAAAAAAAGCCGATATTTGCCTCCTCCCCAGGCGTCTCGCGAATGGATCTCTCTTCCATTCGGGCCCAGGCTAGTAAACCAACAGGTTCGGCTGTAGGTGTTGTCGGGAGCACCTTGCCTCCGCACTTCATCTTCGACGCCAATGTGTCGAAAGATCTCGAGCGTGCGCTGGTTCAAGCCAACCGCCTTTGGATGGATGGATGTCGACGGATAGCGCTCGTAAAGGACGTGGGGAACTCGCTGGAGAGATAATAGGATGGACGAAACAAGTCCGACCGGACCGCCACCGATAATGACAACGGGCAGCATTGTGAGGATGGGTCTTAGCGAAATTCGGCAGCTTCCCCAGACGCTCCTTGCAGCTCTTATCAAGACGAATCCCGAGTGGAACGGACTTGGAAGCGAGTCCCAGTGGTTCGGGCATCGGTGATCACCATCGTGTCAATCGCCCTTCCCACATTCCCCGCATGCTGTGCTCGACTGCTGCCTTCCCACATCCCCAGCCTGGAATGCGCACATCCCCCACGCAACGTAAGCTGGCCCACTAGGAATATGGCCCGCATCTCCGTTAGCATACCGGCCGTGCACTGCGTAGAAGGAAAGGTAAAATTGCTTTTGATATGAATTAGCAAATTCGTGCAATGCCGGTCGGTTTGTCCAGTGCAACTCAGTGTCCCAATGAGACGCTAGTATACATTGTATTATTTATCTATCATATCTCGAAGGAATTTACAAGCGTCAAGTGACGTTGGGTTTAATTGATTCCGTATGCATTTTTCGCAATAAGTCCGAAATAAAACATCCAATTTCGGCCACCTAAATTGGCCAATGTCGACACCAACGGGTGTGTTGGAAGACCACTCACGATACCACTCCATCCTCTCGCAGCTGTTTTATCTGGGCTTCATCATACCCAAGATGCTGCTTCAACATCTCATCTGTGTGCTGGCCGAGCAGTGGAGGTGGCGATTGAATCGTGGGTTGTGTCCGTGAAAACTTCACAGGGCTGTTCAACAGCTTAAGTGGTCCGCAGGCTGGATGCTCGACTTCAACAATCATGTTTCTGGCAAGTACTATTGGCAAGACGTTAGCTGGAACCTGAAGGACATTCTTTCACAAAAAAGACGTCGTATCGAATACTAGGCAGAGAAGATCTTACCGTGTTCATGGGTGAGTGTATCCTTCAGGTCATTGACCTTAGCATAGGGCAACCCGGTACCATCAAAGATGTCCAGCCATTCTTGCGTGGACTTGGTTGAAGTAACGGCCTCAATCATGGATTCCAAGGCACCACGATTCTGGACCCGGGATGAGTTGTTGGAGAAGCGTTCGTCTGCCGCCCACTCTGGATGGCCCAATCCATTACAGAGCAGCCCAAACAGTCGATCATTTGCACCCCCAAACAGGATATCGCCGTCTGCTGTCTTGAATGATCGGTAGGGCACGACAGAAGCTGGAGCATCACCACCGGGACTGTGTCAGTTTGATGCGCCCTGTCAAGGAGAAGGATATTCAAGCTTACGGTGCGCAGTCCCCCATCTTCCACTATCCCGTTCACCGGTGACTAGGACCGATTCAGCCATGTTACTCAAGGTCGCGACCTGACAGTCACTCAGGCAAACGTCCAAGTACTGCCCTTGGTTGGAGCCGCCTCGCTCGATGATTGCAGCAAGGATGCTGTTCGCGGCATACATGCCTGTGGTCAGGTCGGTGATAGCAACACCCACCTTGACAGGCGGACCATCGCGAGGCCCAGTAATGTGCATCAGGCCCATTTCTCTAATTGATGTGGTTCAATCAGTAACCGGCGGTGCATAGCTTTGGAGAAGACGACTGTCTCGGTCGGTTGAACTCACGCTTCCACCATAACATCGAACCCGGCACGATTGCTATAGGGACCAATCTGGCCGTATCCCGTAATGCTCGCATAAATCAATCGAGGATTGAGTTTGGAGAGAGTTGCGTAATCGAGTCCGTATTTTTGCAGAGTTCCAGGCAGATAATTTTCCACTACCACGTCACTCTCTGCAACGAGCCTGTGCAAGATTTCAACACCTTTGGGCTCTTTGAAGGATAGCCCCAGAGACTTTTTGTTTCGGTTTGCCTGTTTCGTCGCGTTAGACGTACCCCAACCACATTCTCCGCCTTTTTGATTTTGGCCAAGAGAGAAGAGGATCTGCTCACGGCAAGATAGTAGGCACTCTCGCCCCCGTCGGATTTGTCTTGGTAGGGAGCATAGGGCGGGCCCCAGGCACGGGTGTCATCGCCTCGGGTGGGATGCTCGATCTTGACGATTTCGGCTCTAATAAAAGAACAGAATCATGTCAGCTATCTTGCTGGGTCATATATTTGCGGTCCAGCTGGGTCGCCTACCCTAGGTCGCCCAGTATTTGGGTACAGTACGGCTGCGTTGTGTCATCAGCGACTCTGCGGGATGATGGGAGGGCACACTGCGCCATAGGAAGATACATACGCCCGCTAATACCCGAGAGAGATCCAAAACCCGAATACCATGAAGAGGAAGCCTGGGTTTGGCAGCAGAACTGAGTTGCGCCGTATGGCGACTTGGAAGAGGAAATGGTCGTCTTGGGAGAGAAGGTCGCGCGGTGACAAGGCCACACGCGCCATCCAGACGGATTCCAATGCTGCGAAAAGTCTTCATGCTGGGTCGGACGCAAAACCATAGGAAGCTTACCGGAATGCAAAAAGAAAGCACAGCTGCTCTCCGAATGTTGACGAGCTAGATGTCTCATCCACCTCTGCCCTGTCCATGTGGGGACACTTCTCTGTTCCCTCGACGAACCTGTTTACTGGACCCGACTTGCGTCAAACCGTCAAGTTGGGACCTGCAAGTGGTGAAATGTGGATTCTATTGAGGGCTTCAAACGAGCTAGTCAAGTTCGATTTCTAGGCTTTAGTGGACAGGCATGGGTTTATTCCATGTGGGGAGGTCCCGTATCATAGTATAGGTGGGAGATTTACAACCTGGAGACCATGATTCCCTGGCTTCGTACCAAGGTGAGAACATTTTCTTGCAGTAGACTTCATTTTAATGCTCCCCAGAATACTTTAGAAGCAGACAAGCAACAAACCGTTTCTACCAAACCAGCCACGTGGCAGTGTAGCAGGAAACCGACGGTATGTATAGACCGACTCTTCGAGTTTCACAATGGCGGCAATCATTTACCGGTAAGCGGCTGTTTTCAGTCTCATCCTGCCGTCTGAGGATAGACAAGATTTCTCCAAGCGCAGAGGAAGCAATCAGAAGTGTTCGAAGCGGGTCTACGATTCTCGTCGGCGGATTTGGTCTCTCGGGTGTTCCTGCGACCTTGATTAATGGTCTCCGCGATCGTAAAGACCTGGGAAACTTCACCATTGTCTCTAATAATGCTGGCATGCCAGGTGTCGGGCTCGGTAAGTAATATCTCGGGCTGAACTTCTCCCACTCACTGAAGAACCCTGGTGGCTCATCAGACGATAGGCCAGCTCCTGGAAACGGGTCAAATCGGCAAAATGATTGCTTCATACGTCGGGGAAAACAAACTGTTTGAGAGTCAATATCTCACGGGAAAGCTGGACCTCGAGCTGATCCCACAGGGAACTATCGCCGAAAGGTGCGCCGCAGGAGCCGCTGGCGTTCCGGCCTTTTATACGCCAGCAGCATACGGGACTATTGGTAAGTCCAATCTTGCTTCTATCCAGCTGGGGGGTGCTTAATGCTGCGAGCAATGAATCTAACAGACGTTGCCCACAGTACAAACCGGAGAGCTTCCCGTGCGATACAATCAAGACAAGACAGTTGCCGCCATGTCCAAGCTGAGAGAGACCCGTGAGTTCAATGGCAAAAACTTTGTCATGGAAGAGTCCATCTTCGGCGACGTAGCCTTCGTAAAGGTCAACAAAGCAGACAGGCTGGGCAACTGCACGTTCCGAAAGGCGCAGAACAATTTCAACGAGGTCATGGGCAAGAATGCAAAGTATACCGTTGTCGAAGCCGATGAAATTGTCGAGACCGGAGAGATTCCGCCCGAAAACGTTCATTTGCAAGGCATCTACGTTGACAAGGTTATTTTGAGCACGGAACCAAAGGAAATCGAGAAGCTCACCCTCGCAGAGTCGCGGAAGGAAGTGGGAGTGGCTGGTAAGACGACAACATATCGATGGGCTGAATATCCAGTGCTGACCGACCTTCACACAGCTCCTGGCTCAGAGGCCGGCGAGAAACGAGAACGCATCATCAGGCGTGCAGCCAAGGAACTCAAGGACGGTATGTACGTGAATCTGGGGATTGGAATCCCCCTGGCCACGCCGGCCTTGGTCCCGAAAGACGTGGAAGTTATCTTGCAATCGGAAAACGGTATGCTCGGAATGGGTCCATACCCGGTGAAGGGCGAGGAAGATCCAGACCTCATCAACCCTGGCAAGGAGACGGTGACGTTGAACCAAGGCGCATCTGTCTTTGGGAGCCATGAGAGCTTTGGGATGATTCGTGCTGGAAAGATTGATGTGACAATGCTGGGTGCGTTGCAGGTCAGCGCACATGGAGGTGAGTACCAGCAGCTCTTCAATGGACCGCGGAAATAACATTGTCTCTCTAGACTTGGCAAATTTCATGCTGCCCGGGAAGGTCAAGGGTATTGGCGGCGCGATGGATCTGGTTGCTAACCCAGAGAAGACGAGGGTGATTGTCACTATGGTAGGTCGAATTCTGTTTCTCTCTCCATTTATCTGGCGCTTACCTGCCACAGGAGCATGTTGACCGGAAAGGGAACGCCAAAATCATGGAAAGTAAGTATTCAGGGCGATTTGCAAATAGCCGTGGCCAGAAGGAGGTTCAACTAATACTTGCTTAGACTGCACTTTCCCCCTAACCGGACAGCGATGCGTTTCTAGGATCATCACTGATATCGCCGTGTTCGACTGTACACCCCAGGGCCTCGTTCTTCGGGAATTGGTGCCAGGGACCAGTGCGGAAGAACTCAAGTCGATGACAGGGGCGAAGTTTAGGATTGCTGAAGATTTCAAGGAGTACGAGATATAGGTGAAGATGGTTGACTTCAGCAATGCTAAGCAGTTCGTGTCTTGTGCCCTCCGCCACTCCTACAGAACTATTCCAACTTGAAATTAGATGACTATGCATTGGGCCTTCCTGGTTCAAGCAAGAGATTCCCTCCACCCGAGAACTACCCTGCTAGTGGATTAAGCCATTGCCATAGGTGCGATGCTTTACATCCTCAGATTTTATACTGTGGCCCCTACCTTCGCAAATGCCACTGGCTGAGACTGCGCACCGAACTAGATAGCCGTAACAAAGCTAGAGAAAAGAAATTTTACAGAAAAACAAATCAATCTAGAGAAAAATCACTGAGCATGTAGCGTGAAAGCTGAAAACTAATCTCAAAATATGGTATACACTGACGATACAAACGAGCAGGAGCTGATAGAAAGCCGACTCCCATAGCACAAATAAACATAGGATCGGAAGTCTATACCTTGGGGGAAGATTTGGAAGAAGCCAAAGCGTCGTCCACCATCCTCTGCGACGAGCCGAGATAGTTGACCGGATCACAAAGCGCCTCCAGTTGCCTCCTGGGAATTTTCGCTGTGACGTGGGCCATCCCACGCAACACCTCAAGAAGCGTGACCTTTTTCTCGATGGCCTGACGACAACCTTCGTACACCACGTCGTGCGCCTGCTGTCGTCCTATGTACGGAGCCAGGCCCATCATGATCGCCTCGCCGACGATCAAGCCATCGGTGGAGTAAAGGTTGTCAAGCATACGTTGAGCATCCACGATCAGCCCAGAAAGAACAAAGTCTGCCTGATGCAGGGAGCCAACCGCCATAACAAACATCTCGGGAATCGCGATCCATTCCAGGTGCCATGGGCCCGATGCACGCTCAAAGTCTGTCACCATGGCGTCTAGAACCAAGCTGGCATTGGATCGCAGTGACTTGGAAGCCGCAAGGATAATCTCACTGGAGATAGGATTCCTCTTCTGCGGCATTGTAGAAGACGCACCGCGGTGTGGGACAAAGGGCTCTGCCACTTCGCCTACCTCGTTCGAACACATAATCATGAGGTCTAGGGCGACCTTACCCAGAGAGCCTCCGACCATCGCAAGGAAGCTGGCAATTTCTGCGACGCCATCTCGTGCCACATGCCATGTGATCGATGGATCATGGAGTCCTGTCTCTTGTGCCATAGCTTTTCGAACCTTGAGGCCTTCCTCGCCGGTGCCGAGAGACGCCAGGGTGCCTGCTGCGCCACCGTACTGAACAAAGAGACAACGAGACTTGAGCTGTTGCAGTCTCTCCCTGTGGCGGGAGAATCCAGATAGCCAGACTGCACACTTATACCCGAATGTAACGGGCAGAGCATGCTGCAGATGGGTGCGGCCGGCCATGGGGGTGGACTTGTATTTCTGTGACAGCCCTTCAAGGGCAGTAATTACATTTTCAAGTCTCCGTTCGACTATTTCGAGACCCTTTTGCATCTGCAGCATGCTTGCCGTGTCCATTATATCTTGAGTGGTTGCTCCCCAGTGTAGGTATCGCCCATGTTCACCAATGGTGGCAGACAGCTGCTTTATTAAGGGAAGAATGGGGTACCCCACAATCTCGGTCTCGCTGCGTAGCCTGTCTAGGTCCAGGGTTGAAATATCCGCCTTGCTGGTGATAGCATCCGCTGCCTCCTGGGGGATGACACCGCAGGATGCCTGTGCCCGTGCGAGAGCTGTTTCGGCGTCGATGCACCGCGAGAGGTAGACTTTGTCGGTGAAGACCTGATGGCGAAGAAAGTCAGATAAAGTTCTATATAAGGATCGGGCAGGCAATGCTGACCTCTCGGATTTCCTCTGTGCCGAACAAGTTTCTAAATACCAGAGAGTCAAATGCGCTGACGGATCCCATGTGTCGAGCGGCCGCTGGTCTCAGCTGGAAGGTTCGAACCGATACAGAGACCAAGGGAAGGGAAGATGGGCCCAGAGGCCGAGCCTTTGCGCGGAAGAGACTTCTGGCGAGCATTTGAAGTGAATACTGTTGCTGTTGTGCGAGATAGAGAGAGAGCACAAGCTTCTTGGGAGTTGGGACTACCTCCAGCTCTTGCCTGAGCGTTGTCTCTCAGATGAAGCCCCAGGTGGTGATGGTCCCACAATGAGTTAGGGTTCGTTAGGAGTCAGTGTCAGTCCCAGTTCCATGTGGAACTGGGCTTCGACCTCAGAAGAAGTGGAGAGACCCCAGTTACATCTCTCATGATTCTCATTCTCCGTGGCAAGACCAACGTTGATACGTGTCCATTCATGGGTTCATCCCATCATTTTGTCTCGCTCGTATCTCAACAGAGGCTAAATCCCGTTCGTACTACCTGCGTGAGGCGGACAATTATGTATTTATATATCTACACCAAGCTCCAATCCACCAAGTAGTGGCCGCACAGATATCAAATTCAGTTCAAGATCTCGATTTGTATTATTCGGGTTTTAAATGCTAGTGTGAGGGGAAACGATGATTGTGCAATTGCTCATCCACGCATGCACATCGAGAGAATCTCCTTCACCTCCTCCTCCTTGGTGATGGGAAAGGCATTTGTTCGTATCCAAATGTCATCCAGACTGTTCCTCGCTAGTGTAGGCACCTTATCCATGCCCACGCGAACGTCCTCCAGACACCGAGGCATATTGAGAGCCGAAATGACAGCATCGAGAACATCGCCTAAATCAAAGGTTGTGTCTTGATTACCCTTCCCATTGAGGATGTTTCGAACCTCGCTCTGATTCACAAGCAAGTCTCTTACGGCCGTTTGTCGGTCAATGTTGGCCTTCATTTTCATGTTGAACTTGCAGACGGCAGGCAGTAGAATGCAGCTCGTCTCGCCATGGCCAACTCCAAGAGGCCCAAGCTGGTGCCCAATTGCATGGCTAGCACCAAGTGGAACACCGCTCGACACGGCTGCCATGGCATCGACAACGCCCTGCTGACAGAGATGGCGGGCATCCAGAGAGGATGGATCGGCCTGACAGCGCAGAAGACCGGAAATAAGTTTAGGAAGGGCTTTCTTTGAGCACTCGTCCCCTTTGTCGTTTGACAGTAAGGAGCAGAGGGTCTCGGCACAGTGGTCAATGGCTCGGATGCCTGTGCTGAGCCACACCCACTGGGGGGTCGTGATGCATAGCTCTGGGTCTTGGATAACCAGCTCGGGATTCACGCCCTCACAATGGAAAGTGCGTTTGGCGTGACTGTGAGACTCGGTGCCTCCAGCGATGGCCTGGTATTCGCCGCCAGACAGGGATGTAGGAATGTGGGTAAGCGGGATCGTCGGTCTCTGTACATTCCCCCGGAACTTAGGATTGGTCTTCTCTGTGCCCCAAAGTGTATCCAGCTCCTCCATCGTCGTTGCAGAATTGGCCAGCGCCAGCCGTACAATCTTAGCACCATCCGTCAGGCTGCCAGCGCCTAAGGTTACCAAGCAGTCCGCATCGCATTCTTTGGCATCGTTGGCCACCTCGAGGACTTGTGCAAGCGGGGTGTGCGAGTCGATACCGATTCGAAAGCCTGCGACACGATCCCCCAGGGCCGACCGCAGTCGGCCGAGGGCATCGGTATTCTTCGCTATAGACCTTGAACAGATAATGTAAACCCTCGAGCTGCGGAAAACATCTTGGCAATGCCGCAGGGTAGCCTCAGGAAACCGTAACCCGTAAGAGACCTTGGGTGTACTACTGCCGTCAAATGCCGGGCGACAAACTTCGGTATCGAACTTAAACGCCATGGAGGAGTGCTGACAGCTCAGGGGCCGTTAAATGAGTGGTAGAACGAAGCGCGTAGGTTGATTTCCGGCGGATATATGCTGCTGCTCCTGGATCTCGTACTTCCAGGACGACGAGGAGGTAAAAAGTGAGGAAAGCGTTGGGAACACGCTGATGGTCGACATCCAAGGAGTGTGCCTATAAGATTGACTTTCCCAGGTTCATCCAGACCCACAGGCTTGAAGTCATGGATCAAGCCAAATTTCGGCAAAGTGGATATGGGGATGTGGTACACTTTTCTTCCTGGGTCCCACATGGACCTCCATCGACAATGTACAAGGGTCAACAATGAACGAGAGCGAGAAAGTGCAATATTCGGATCCCTGGCAACCACAGACCCTCCTTGTTGATCCATCAGCGTTGGACTCCAAGGGATTGGTAGGATACGTGACGTTTGCTTGATCAATAACGGTGTGTATATCGAGTCCATATTACCATTTCGAGCCTCTTCAATACTCAATTCCGTGTTCTGGTCCGGGTCTACTCTCCCAGCAAAGCACAATGGCGACACTGTCCAAGGGATACCGAACGCTAAGTACCAAGGGTCCAAATGATGTTGTTGTCCTGTCGGTTGCGCGGAGTCCCATCACTCGCTCGTTTAAAGGAAAATTCAAGGATGCCTGGCCGGAAGATATTCTCGCTCCTGTATGACTGGTCTCAGCTTTCAAAAACCGTGCAGGTCATGCACTTACTGCGGTTATAGGTCATGGCCGAGGCCCCTAAACGGGCCAATATCAGCCCCAAAGACGTTCAGGATGTCCTCATCGGGAACGTCCTGGCTGAACTTGGGTTCGCGAAGACTGGTCGAATGGCTCTCCTGCATGCAGGATTCCCAGTTTCCACGACGTTTCACACCGTCAATCGTCAGTGCTCGAGTAGCCTGCAGGCCATCACACACCTCGCCAACGCCATCGGTGCCGGTCAGATTGACGTGGCCATGGCTGGCGGAGTCGAGAGCATGTCCAAGAACTATGCGACCCGGGGCGTCCCCGTTGACGTTGGCCCAACCCTTCGTGCAACGCCAGTCAAGTCCGCTGCGGATTGCCTGATGCCCATGGGAATCACATCTGAAAATGTAGCCAGTCGGTACCGCATTGACCGCCAGATGCAGGACGAGTTTGCCATTCTGAGTCACACACGGGCCTACGATGCGCAAGTCCAAGGCCGCTTCATCCCTGAGATTGTCCCTGTGGAGTATGAAGCGGCAGACGGCGAAACTGGCAAGAAGGTCACAGCCAGAGTAGAGGCAGACGATACAATCCGGCCGAACGTGACGAGAGAGAAGCTTGCTAAGCTGAAGCCAGCTTTTATAGAAAATGGTGGCAGTACGGCTGGAAACTCGTGAGTTAACCAGTGCATGACCCAGAACATAGGACAAGAAGCCTGACACGTACGGCAAATGTGCTGCGCAGGTCCCAAATTTCCGATGGTGCGTCTGCAGTAATTCTCGCCCGTCGATCATGGGCATCTGCCCGTGGACTCCGACCCATCGGACGCTTTTTAGGAACGCAGGTCGCGGGTTGCGAGCCAGACGAGATGGGCATGGGGCCTGTACATGCCATAAGCAAGCTGTACAAACACGCTGGCATAGTGCAGAGTGACGTTGATATATTTGAGCTCAACGAGGCGTTTGCAAGCCAGACTGTCGCGTGTATCAACGAGCTAGGTCTCGATGTGACCAAGGTGAATCCAAATGGAGGCGCTATCGCTCTAGGCCATCCAACGGGTGCCACGGGGTCGCGACAGCTGGCTACACTTCTTTACGAACTTGCCAGGCGGAACGAGGAGCTCGGAGTCATCAGCATGTGTGCCAGGTAAGCCTTCAATAACCTTGACGTTCTCGCTAGAAACCCGCTGTATCCGCTTCTGACACTATTCTTTTCACTAGTACGGGACTTGGTGTCGCTGCTGCAGTTGCGCGAGAGTGAACGCTCTATTGGAAGATAATGGTATATTTGAGTAAGGCGAGGAGAAAAGAAAAAGTTGGGCTAGAAAATGTAGAAATATAACAGTACCCCATTAACTACAACTTGTGCCGCCCTCATTAATGCTACACAGATCAATACCTAGAGCAGATTTCTTCCTATTGTTCATTTCCAGACAGTGTATTAATCACAGAAGTGTAGACGGCCAGCATCATCCCTCCACCAGGGGCAAACCGGACAACCTTTGGCACCAAGCCCTTATACAACGCTCTGAATCCTTCTTGTCGGTACACATTGAATACCGCAACCCAAGCCCAAGGGTGCTGCCTCCTCCAGCCTCCATGCTGGCTCTCTGAATGCGGCTTTAACGACGCCCAACGGGGTGTTTAAGATGGTCCCGACGGCCCCACCTACCGATCCAGCAATGAACTGATTCAAGGCGAGGTCGTCTTTTGTCTTCGCCTCTGGCGGAAGCGATCGAACCTTGAATATACAGTCGAAATAGCCAGCGTTCCAGACGATGTGCCACCAGATCGTGCTCTCGAAGCCCCGGTAGAATCCAAGCAGACCTGATTCCCGACGGATTTGAGTGGCGCAATCGAACACTCCCTTATATTTCTGGCTAGAGGACTGATCCTGTAGTCGGATCTTGACCAACTCAAAGGGCACGACAACGAACGCTTCTGTAGCGCCAGCACTTGCCCCCCGTCAGGACTGCTAATGATTGCCCCCCGTGGTTTGCCCCGAGCAGGGAACTATAGATCTTGGCGAACGAATCATTAGCAGCAAATTTTGTGGCCCTAATGAAGGTATTCCCAGATGTTAGCCACAAGAGGCTTTCCCATTTTACTTTGGTTTATTCTGGACATACCTTTTTGGTGTTTTCATCAGTATTGGAGCTGCTATCCCGCGATATAGACCGCTGATCCTGACATGGCACAAGGTTGCTTAGAAAAGTGCTCTGCTGTATTATATGCATCGCCACTCACCCATCCTTTCGAATGGTCTTTCAAAAGCAGTCTAGCATGCCCGAATACTGCAGGCTCCCACTAGATGCCTTCTGGAGCTGCCTTTAGTGTTACCCATCGTCAGTGAGTGGACCCCAGGTGGTAAAACATGTAGGTTCGGTTTCTCAATTTGCTTACAGCCGTGTTTTTGCAAGATCTAACGGATACCTGAGTTCATGTAAAAGCGAGCCCTAAAATTACCCATCTAGGAGATACTAGCATGACCAATATCTGCAAAGTCGGTGCAAAGCGAGGGCTCACATGTTAGCAACGACAAGATCCAAATTTCCCATGCAAAGACTCGACTCACTTCTGAGATTCCTGCAATAGCACCTGTATCATAACAAGGCGTTATGAGGCGTTGCATCATCCCCCTGGATCAAATCCATAACTCACCTGCAAGCAACTGGTGCAGAAACGGTGGGCCTGTTTCGGAATTGGCCATTATGGGCGCGGTAGTTCGATTCAGAGACCAACAGGAAAAGGGTAAGGAAATGCAGAGAGAAAGAGAGGACAAATCAAAAAAATGACACTACACATCAAGTGGCGATGTGCTTGCACGGTTTTGGGGCACAGCGTCCCACATAGTACTTGGCCTGGGAGGTAACATCACTTCTCCACCAACATCTTTCTCCATCAATCATTGAATCCCACAGAATGCATATCTGAATCCATGTATGGGGTAAGTGATTCAAGTCTGTCTTCCCACTTTGCGGAACGGCGTGCGGGCAAGGTTCGCATTGATCACGTCAGTGGTGCCACTCGATTGCTTTTTATATTGACCATTGCAAGGTGTCGAAAGGGTCTTCAAGCATCAAGCAAGTAACCTAGCATAAGTGCAAACTAGTTCAAGTTCAACTAAAGTTTCGACAGGACTCAAATCCGACACATATATCCCCATATAGCTTCACTGCGCGATGTCTCCAGTCATCCCTCGAGAGCCAGCGACGGACCCGCAAAAGGTGTTCCATTATACCGACCTGCAGCGAACCAAGCCAACTCGTGAGAATGATCTTTACGAGTACCAGTCTGGATTTGGCAACCGATTCCAGTCTGAAGTGATTCCAGGCTCATTGCCAGTGGCTCAGAACAACCCCCATGACCGGGGCTTTGGGCTTTACACGGAGGGCATAACTTATTCTGCCTTTGCGGCTCCTCGTCATGTGAACTCCAGCACGTACATGTACCGTGCTCGGCCATCTGCCGCTCACCGTGAGACTCTATATACCTCAGTGTTATTACACAGTCAAGCTAATGGCCGAGTGACTAGAGGGCTACTATGATATTGAAACCAAATCACACATCGAGAACTCCTTCCTGGCGCTGAGCTCGACGGTTCAGCCGCTACCACAGCAGGCCGAGTGGGCGCCGTTCCCTCTGCCCAAGGATGACGAGCAGATTGACTTCGCCGACGGTCTCCATACCCTCTGTGGCAGTGGCGACCCGAACCTCAAGCAGGGCCTTGCCCTCTATGTCTACATGATCAATGCCAACATGGAAAACAAGGCCTATTGTAACACTGACGGAGACTTCCTCATCACGCCTCAACTGGGCATCCTCGACGTGCAGACTGAGATGGGCAAGCTCCTCGTGCAGCCTGGCGAGATCTGTGTGATCCAACGTGGGGTACGCTTCAGGATCAATCTGGGCGAAGGGACAACCGTGGCTCGAGGCCATATCGCCGAGATCTGGGGCTCCAAATGGGAACTCCCAGACCTGGGCCCCCTTGGCGGCCATGGACTCGCGAACCCAAGAGACTTCCTCCACCCCGTTGCTCACATTGACGAAGATCTTCACATCCCGTTCACCATTGTCGTTAAGAACACCGGGAGGCTTATCGCGATCAAGCAAGACCACAGCCCCTTCGATGTGGTTGCGTGGCACGGCAACTGTGTTCCATACAAGGTCAGGAAACCCTAGACTGAAGGCGTTGCCCCGGCTAACTTATCCTATACAAACAGTATGATCTCACCAAGTTTGTTGCTCAGAATACAGCGGCTGTGGACCATACGGACCCCAGTGTTAATACTGTCCTGACTGCTCCATCCCTGGACCCGCATCAGCCTTTGGCGGACTATCTCTGGTTTGGACCTCGCTGGGACTCAGCAAGCAACACCTTCCGCCCACCGTATTTCCATCGCAACAGTGCATCTGAACTTCTAGCCTGCATCTACGGTGCAGGACTCGGCCGATCGGACGAGTTCCAGCCAGGCGGCTGCAGTTACGAAGGTGGGCACACACCTCATGGCGGCTTCAGCGACGAGTACCTCTACGAACGCCCGCTGCAGGTCAATGCGCCGCGCAGGATTTTGGAAAGTGAGTACAATTCGCAACGCTTACGTGGAATATCGCTCTTAGAACCGGAAACTGATGATGGTGGGATAGACCAGATGACGATCATGGTTGAGTCTTCGCGTACTTTCCTCTTCACCGAGTACGCACGCAAGACTTGTGGTGTCATTAACACCCAGGGAACAGACCCCAAGGCCTGGGACAGACTGCCTGATCACTTTTCCGCGCATCCTCGGACCAAGGAACTACTGGCGCGTGTGGCCAAGGACAAGGCCAAGCACAGGAAAGCCACCGACTACTACCACTCAGTGAACATTCAAGAAGGGTCCGACCTCTTCGCGTCGCTGGCTAAGTCGCAGGGGAAAGGTACTGCCACTTAGGTGTGTATGTTGAGATAAATTAGCTTCCTTTGGAAATAGTTCATGGCACCGGCTCCAAATATGCCTCAACGTATGTACAGATGGGAATTCGCGGCTGAATATGTTTTTTTTTCTTCCTCCTGGCTCAGCTGTTTCTTCGTGGCGAATTGGCACACTCCATTTCGACCAGCGAGTTACTCATTATCCTAAGTACTTGACCGAGTCCTTCGGTTGTTCCCTTGTTGAGGTCCCCTAGGAGATTGGCATACTCAATGAAGATGAGACGAGCACCGTCATATCCGCCGTCAAAAACATTGCCCATGAAGCTCAGAGGCGACTCGTTTTCTATGAATCGGTACGCCGAGCTGTCCAGCCGTTGGTCTCCAGCTGCTGTCTCCGATAATGGCACGAGACCCGTGAGCCCTAAGAGAGGCCACTCAATATCGTCCAACATCTCACATGGTTCCACATCATCCTCCCTTGACATGCTCCTTTCAGCTTCATAGTTATCCTCGTCGTTAGAGTGAACCATAAAAACATACAAGCCCAGGACAAGGGCCGCAAGGAATACCGACACCTCGGTATGGAACATAGCGCCGTCAGTGACGCGTCGTCGGGTCATGGCCTTGTATATACCTGCCGCGTGGAGACAGGCACGTCGCGCATAGTGAGTCTTGCTCCACGACGCGATAATGTGCAGAGCGGAATGCGCACGCTCGACACCGTAGCGCCCGGTGGCAATCCCGAAGGTTTCCGCGTTGACAAGCAGCTGGAGGTTGAGAAAGTGCCATAGCGTAACACAGTCTGGGTTTTCGGATTCCAAGAACTGGGAATAGGTTGCATAAACGTCCTGCAGATCGTGGCCCAGCATCTTGCTTGATTCGTCTTTCGCGTAGATCGCTCCAGGTACGATCAGTCGCTTGCCATGCTCGATCTCCACGGGTCCTTGCGGTACGAGACGCCGACGGGTCTCCGTTATGCGAATCCAGAATATGGATAAAAGACCCATCATTCCTATAGGAGATGCGTGTCGTGCCGAGGCCAGTGCTGTCCGGGGGCTGTGCGATTCCAACACCAGTGTTTGATTGTCGATATCGGCGCCGGCACTAATCAGGCGCTCCCAGGACCTCGCAGACGAGCTTCGGAATAGTTCTGTGGAGCAAGGCATGTCGTAGCAAATTGCGTGTATAGAGACTAGAGGTGTCGTGCCGAGTTTATACGACCACCAAGAGTCAGTTACGAGGAGTGCAGCAACCAGTCTAAACAGCCACCAGCTCGTCAGCTTAAAGAAGCTTCAAAATGAATCGCGGTAAGCAATAATGAGGCCCTACCGTTTCATACTCTCGACACGAGCCCAGATCTTCCATCTTATGTCACCGTCACCGTCACCGTCACTCCGTAAACGAATATTTGCCTGTGCCTGATCGAGTAACTCTGCTGTTGGTGGCAAGTTCGACTGGGGCCGGAATAAGCCAGAAATCTGGGCTACCTGAGATATTTCGTCAATCGGATTATCCTAACAAGGAGTCTGAACTGTCTCACTGTGATTGTCTGGTGATACAACATCTGCGCCATTTTTGTTTCTTGGTCATTCTGTTTCTCAACAAATCAGCCATGTCTGATATTCTGGATACCAGGAGCGTTCAGGAAGTCCTCATACCTGGCTTGGATAAAGTGACACTGCAAAGAGAAGTAACGTGGCGGTGCTCAGATCTGAGACGAGACGCATAGAATTTTCTGGGTCAAATTTGGACTGTGCTAGCTGTGTACAGCATTTTTGTATCGCAATCTAATCAATAGGCATCAACAACACTTGCAGTACGATTCAACCAAAACAGAAAATGCTCACCGGCAGATATTTGTCCAGATAGCCTTTGGTCTTCTCCGCGTCGAGCATCACAAAGCCCAGAAGACATAACGAGAACAGGAAGGAATCCGGGGATGTTCGCACAACAAAGGTCGGCTGGTGCACAAAGGGAACCAAGCAGTGAGTTTGGCGAAGGGCTGTGAATAACCCTAGGTTCAACAGGCGCGTGGATGGGAAGTCCACGTCAAAAGGCGCACTCGAGGCATCATAGCTACCGCCCGTATGGCTAGCAGCGTATAGGCCGCTATCACTCTGTCGCTGCGATGCTGAGGGTTCGCAGACAAATTCTCGCATAAGCTCCTGTTGCCGGCCGTCATCCAACCCGCAATCCATGTTTTGTGAACCATGCATGGACACTGGCAAAGACGCTGGGAGGAGAATGTCGCTTGCGGCCGTATCTCTACTAGGCATAACCAACCCTTCCCACAGATGAGATGTAAACGCACCGCCCGGCGAGCTCCATCGCCTTGGCCATAGTCGGGAGACAAGGGCAAACCGCTCAGCCGGAACACTGCTCATCCGCTCTTCACTCGAGGGCTGTGAGCCGAGAGCTGTAGGTGAACGATGCACGGTGGGGAAAAGAAACTCCAGATGGGGTGACACGCTAGAACCAGGTCCATGGAGGAAGGAGAAGATGTCAGTACTCAGATGTGGTTCCAAGTTGGCGAATGTATCATCTAAAGTGTGTCGGCAGTGAGCATATATGAAACACAAAATGACAGAAATTCGGTGTCCATACTCATTTGACGAACGTGAGGCGAGACATTGTGATGTGCCTGATCCATAATGGAGATTTGCTCATAGTCAGCGGTATCGGCGTGCCTTTCCTGCGCTGCTGGGCGAAGGTGTCCTTCAAGGGAAGCATCCGTCATTGGATGCATATGATAATGATCAATCTGTGGAACTACAGGCCGGTCACTTAGCTGCTGCGGCTTACTATTCAGGACAACATGCTCAGACAGCCCAGCTCCGTTTGAGTCTCTGGGGAAAGAGTGCTCGGCCTCGGGGTCCTCGTGGGCTAGAAGCATCGACGTCGTGAAGAATTTGTCAGATCGCAACACGGGGGAGATCTCAGCCTGGATAAGGTGCGGATTTGACATGGGAGCATCGACGGGCACAATATCATCGGCCAAAGGCGACGGGACATCTTCAGACACCGGAGCCGCTCGTGCACGCATGTCCAAAGGCGAGTTTTGGACTACTGGTGTCTTTCTTAGGTCCTTTTGGGAACTGGTCCCCTTCAAATTAGCGGGGGGCGGCATTTTGTCATGCATGTATTTAACATGTCGCAACAAGACATCACTATATGAGACCATGTGAGTAGGCAACGAAGAGACGGTGGGCCCCTTGTATCTGGAGTCTAACCTTCGTCCATATCGACGGTCGCAATGTGGACATGCAAATGGCTTTTCACCCGTGTCTAGTGCAGTAAAATCAAGAGAAAGTCAACGCCATCACCCTTGTTTTGACATCTCCGTTCATGCGGGCTGCTGCACGAGGAGCTAGCATTGAAGCCTCAAGAATGCAGACTCACGCGAGCGTTGGTGACGAAGCAGGTGCTCCGTCTTGCGGAACCTTCGATCACAGTAGAGACAAACTTTCATCTTCTTGGGGGCAGAGTGTATAAGGATGAATACCTCTAGGCGTTCGCCGACAGGAGATTAATTAGCGGCGGCGAGTTTAGCCGCCCACATCCAGATATACGACAGTCTATCGATCGAGAAAGAGAAAGATCTTGACGAGATTGTATAGAGTATTGTCGCGGAGTCCAAGGACCTGAAGAGGGGGGGGGGGTTATGTGCGTTCTTTGATTTGGTGCATGTCGTGGTTGTCGTCGAATCCGGGAATTTCGAATGCGAGCTGAGATTTGCCAGCAGGAGGAGTCGCTGCTCTTCGCCAGACCCACATCCACTGCGTATCCTGGGGCTGTTCTGCGGGGGACGCACCCAGACCATACGGAGTATCCTGCTGAACTGGTGCTATTCACGTCCTTGATTCCCAGGTCTATCACGGGGGCAACTGTTACTTGTTGGGTGCTGAGCGTACTACGACAGTCAAGGCCAATGCTCAAACAGCTCGATTGCAGCGGCCATCGAAAGCGCGGGGATTAGAGGATTGGTGCATTCTAAGATTATGGATACGGATCTACGAGATCGTATGAAGAACCGGGTTAGGTTCTTCATACCAGCATGTCGAACCGTCGGTACTATATAGGATATACCTTGGCTTCCGGGTCCCTTCGTCTCCTCTTCTCATGTGGGACCCGATGGTCAGTTTATGTGGGGTCAAATTCCGGTCCCACATGGATACATTCACAAACCAGACACTGGAGGGAAACGGATATGGTGGGAAAAATGAATCACTGAACTTGTAGAGGACTCCATCCATTCCATCTCTGTTGTATTATTCTTGTGGTCTGCCTTCATTTCCCCAAGTAGTTCTTTAAGACTGAGCTGGATAACATGTGCAAGGCATGGAACACGAATGATCATGGTATCATTGCTGGAATCAAGAGACTGTACTGCTTCTTGAACACTTGGCAACAATGAGTTATTATTAGAGGCGTTATCAGTTGTAAATTCTAATACCTGGTCTGTGATCTGATGCTCCTGAAGAAGTTTTAAGACAACAGTACTTAGATTTGCACCAGAGTGGGCTCCATGGAGTGGTTCAAAACCAAGGAGAATCTCACGGTAGTTCCACTCTGAGTCAAGAAAGTACCCAGTAACTGCCATAAATGCCTGACGAAATGGGGATGTCCAGCAGTCAAGTGCAATTGAGAGTTTTGCATTAGATGGGAGCTGTTGAAGAACTGTTTGTTGTTGTTGTTTCACCTCACCTGCTAGCCGACGACGTACAGTCCAAGCAGAGGGGAAATGTGGAACTGATGGTGCTCTGTGGGCTAGTCAGATAAGCTTTTGCATCTGTGGGTGCTCAATGATTGAAAATGGGAGCCGTAGCACTGCAATAGTAGTAATAATCTCATGCTCCCAGAGTTCATTGGTAGAAGGCTCCTCATCTGGCCTTGTAGATGTAATGCAAGCCTTTTGAAATACTATTAGTGTAAAACTTTGGATAAAAGGAATAATATAATAGAGTTATACTGCTTGTTGTTGCATTGACTGCTGTATAGTTGGCTGCTTCATGGCATCTGCTGCATACTGCTGGTGTCACGGAGCAGGGGTGCTCGCTAAGTCACATGACATGTTGGATTCCTTTGTGTTGATTTCTTTGTTCTGTTTTAGGGCAGAGCCCCTCGCACATTAAATAGTTGAGCGCTGGCAGGCCCAGCGCTCTTTCCTTTTCTTCCTCATGCTAGTATTTCGCTAGACAGTCCACCAATAGATCTTATGTTGAATGGGATCGTCACAGCTGGCATTTATCTGCTTTAAGATGTCTCCAGAGTGCGCTGGTTCCATTTGAGGAATGGTTTGGATGGTCTATAATCCTTCCACACTGTTTGCACATTGCCTTTGGCTCACCAGTGATATAGTGGGCTACCTGGTCAAACTTTGCCCAGACCTTTGAATGGTATCCAACACCATCCCACTGGAGCTTCTTCCCTTTTGACTGCTGGGACTGAGATACTCCAGATTGGGTCTCAAACCACCATTCTAGGAACTCCTTTTTGGACATATTGTCAAAGAGTATCCAGGTCTTTCTTCGGTCAGGGCCGACACGTTGTAGAGAGGGAGGATGTCACAACCTGGCTTCTCTTGTATCGTACCTAGGGTTCTAGTTAGTTGTATTTTGAGACTGATCACTTACCCTAAGTGTTCCCCAATGTGTCTGTATGCTCAATGCCCCTTCGGGTCCGGTTCGTAATGCGTCGATGGGTATATCGCCCCTCCAGGCTCCGTAAGGTAATCAACAAGTAGAATCGATAAAGGTAACGAATAGAGAAACAAGGCCAACTGAGCACGTATGCTGGGTTGTTGGTTAAGTGCGGACGAGTCAGAAACTAGAATGTAACCAATGCTGAAAGACTTGAATTGATCGCGAAGAACTAAGCTAAGTACATAAATGAGCGTCCTTATATATCTTTTTGGTCCGTATACCAAGTTGGACTACCATCCTGATGGTAGTTATCATGGTAGTCGTATACCATCTACCAATGCCAAGAGATGGTATATGGTAGTTGATCACGTGACTTATTCGCTGAATATCATCCCGATCCTCATTCCTCCGGGTAACATCCTGGTTTCTTCCTGCATCTTCATTGTAGTCTGTTATCCAATGATCCTGTCTTGACTCCCCGCATCATCACGTGAGATTGATACGTTGGGTCTGTAACAGAGGAATTGAAATAGGCTGAGTGTCAAGATGCAGGGTCAGGTACAGATATAAATATATTAGGAATTGGCGAACTGGGTAAGCTACAGTCAGGCTATCTACAGGTTCATAGACAAGACGCAGCTCGAAGAGCTGCAACAGGATCGGCGTTGGCGCAGATAGATATCTCTGTGCATCACGTGCCTAGTCACGTGCATAGGTCACGGACTGGCCCCGTGACACTGAGTGAAGCTCAGGTCAGTACCGTCAGTGTTTGAGGTAACAGTCTGTTGACTTGCAGTTGGCTCAGATGGAAAGGTTGAAAGATCATCAGATTGAAGATAAGGTAGTGAGTTAATAACCTCACCCTCATATATTGACAAGGAGTAAATATCAGACAATGGAGACATTCTGAGGGTGATAGTTAGAGTGGCCTGAGGAGAATACAGGAATGGATACTCATAGACTCACCTTCATCGCGACGTGGTCAAGAGGATCAGAATAAAAACAGATAGCTTCAATGAGGATTATGAGGATATCATGCATGAACACGGTGGACAACAGAATAAGTGATATAATTGGATCATACTAACCAGTCAGAAAGCCTTATAATTCCAGGAGCCTGCACTCTGGACATAATTGGCTACAATCAAATGGGTAGCCCATTTTACCCGAAATTCATCAAGCTCATGCCCCGGGTTCCCAGAATTGGAAGATAGATTTGGCTGCCTTTTTTTTTTTTTTTTCCGGCTGCACGGGAGTCTCAGAGCTGAATAATAATCAATTGGGGCTACTTGCATGTGGAATTTGTACTATAAAGTAAAAAGAATTGAAAATCTAAGGATTGTAGACATCATCACATCCCTATTTTTTACCTGTATAGCCGAGTTGTAGCTGTAGGAAATATATATAACTATATCTTGCGTGGCGACAGAACTCCAATTGACCAGCAATTCAGCACAATTCATAAAACTAAGAATGTTCAATAAAGACATGGAACATGTGCCAAGTTCCGTTATCCTTAAAGGGATGAACGACGGTCTGAAGAAGAGAAAATAACAGCGAGAAATGTCTAATGCAGCCTAATATAATAAAACATGACGTTAGCCGTGTTGAAACTCGCGAGAGACATGAGGTAAAATGCCCGATCACCGGCTAGGGCGACTTCGTCGAAGTCGCGCACATTTACCCCCATATCCACAACGAGTAGCCGAGCGATGACTTGGAATAAAATACATGGCGGCGAGTGCGTTTTTTGTGGGCTCCCGAGAAGGCACAGTCATGGAGACAGCAAGTAAGAGAGCCAAAGGAGCAGAGATCTCGAAAGGAGTCGCGCAATGTGTGATCTACGCTAAACCATGCCTTTCAACGAAATTGTCACTTTTAGGGCCAAGTGCCTGTCGCCATACCCCCAATGTCGGATCCCAATGAAAGCCGATGACAAATTTTTCCATTCAAGTTCTGTGAACGAGAGATTCGTACAATGTCGTCTGTCTGTACGTCAGCACCTCCGGTCTTCTGGCTCAAGTTCTTGAGTCCGTTAAATTAAACAACAAAGTGCATATGAGCAACGCCATTGAACTCGATAGGGACCGAGTGAACATTCTTGGCCAGATTCGTGCAAGGTCGCGATACTCGAGACGTGGATTTCAGACATCGAACCTCGAAAAGTACAGAAGACATACGAGTACACTCATTCGATCAGTCAATCTGGTGATCAGTCTCGACTTGAAAGAATGGGCAACGACATTCGACCAGCCCAGTAGCGTACTCAAACTATTACCGAGGGACACATGATCAAAAATGGATACTAAAGTCCTGTCCATTCAAACAACACCACTAACTACTAAACCCAATCAAATAAAGAGAAATGACCATTCCTTCATAGCCCTCTTGATCAACAGATCCTGTCTACCACTTTCCATTGACCGATGGTGGAATAAGATAAACCAAGATCAAAGGGCTTATCACAGCGCAGCAAGAATCAAATTGAGTTAAAAACGGCAAAGACCAAACGACCTGAAAATCAAGACGAAAGGAGAGGGCAGTTTTGAAATAGAGATAAATCGATAAATAGAAACCACTTCGCCAGAGAAACAAGAAATGCACCAGAAACACCGGCACCTCCACCAGTCGTCTAGATGATTAGGAGATGTGAAGAATAGGATAGCAGATAGACCAAATCAACCTCGGAGTCCAGATCCAGTCATTGCACCTGATCATGCAGAGTTGCGGTGGATTGACTTTATTTTTTTTTTGACTTTTTTTTTTTTTGAGTCGCTTTCATTGAACGGTAAAAAGGCATCACACGTTCCAAAGCAGAGTATGTAAACGCCAAACTCATCGGCGCCTTAACGAGGTTACTGAGACAATTGACCATGCTGTTCTTCAGATTTGCATGCTCTCGTTCGCAGTCGAAAGTAAACAGGGGGATGCATTATATTTATAGGACCCGTTTTCATGCGACGATGGATTGAACAACAGGATTGTCGGGTATCAAATGTCAGGGGAGAGAGATAATAACGAAAGAGGGGAAAATAAAGGGTAGATGCGGAAAGAAGGCAAAAACAACTGAACTCTGGACTCCTCAGCTACTAAAAACAAGACCATATGCAGGGAAATCAGAAAGAGGAGGTGCGTGGGAGCGTAGATAAGAGTAAATAAGATTATGCGGTAGGCTGGTGCTGCGTAGGCATGCGACCACCGACAGACATGCCAGGGTACTGCCCACCGGCCTGCTGTTGCTGCTGGAGGTGGTTTTGGTAGTAGGCCATCTGCTGCTGTTGTTCGTTGGTCATGTAGCCGGGATGCATTCCGGTGGGACGAGGGATGTTGGTCTGCTGGGCTGCGGCAGCGTTGACGTTGGCGTGGTTGACATCCTCGGGGGTCTCCGCTGGGACCTCGGGGGCATCGACGCCATTCTCGCTGGTGGTAGGGTCGGGGGCGTTGAGGCAAGCCTGGGCAAGGAAATCTAAGTCAGAACACAGTGAATTGATATGCAGGAGCAAAAGTACTTACCTGAATCAGGTTCTTGCCCTCCGCCTTGGTGACCAATGGTTGGAGCTTAGGGGTGGTAAAGGTATAGACCAGGCCGGTCTCGGACACGACCAGCAACAGCACCTGGGTGCCTGTGAGGACGGACAATTCGTATGCCTTGGGAAAATTAGTATCAATGAGCCTGATGTAGCGAAGAAGAAATGGCAAAGAACCAAAGGAAACGCGATGGTAGACAACGTACCTTCTTCATGATACCCGCCTTCCGCTTGGAGAAGGTGATGTGGCGACGCGACTTATCCTGAATGAACTTGATCTCAATCTTTCTGCGCTCGCGACCCTGCTTCTCCTCGTCCTCTTCATCGTCACTCATGCGACGCTTGGGAGTGCGGTTATCAGGAGCGCCGTTACCGGCCGCGGCCTGCTGCAGCTCATCCTGGGTAGGAGAAGGGTTCTCCTCACCGACGGCAGTGATGTCGGCCATGATAGTGAGTAACCGAAAAAGAAAGGAAAAGAGAGAGAGAGAAAAAAAGATTAAAGGGGAGAGAGATAAAGAGGGTATATCAAAAGATAGTTAGAGATTCAAGCACAGTTGATTAATGGACGAAACAGGCAGTGCCCAAAGAGGAATGATGCTTTGGAGGAAATGACCAAATCGAGTAACGCGTTTTGCTTCGCAGGGTTTGGGTTCAGAACGAGAAAAAGAGGGAATAAAACGGGAGGAGTTCGAAGAGGGCATGGTGGCTCTTGCCTTGGGAAGGCGGTGTGTCACGTGACGCCACGTGACATTACGGGCCCGTGGGGCGCTACGCGTGTACTGTATTGTACGGCGTGATCTACAGCCTATACATAGTACGGCACTTGTACTTAGGGAGCGTATAGAGCGTACCGAGTAAGATATAAATGTGTATTCTTTGGCATATATTCCATATTTGTTGACTTGTAGTCTGGATTCTCTCGACGGTAGCAACAAATACTCGATGCAGCAAACATACATACAATACCGCATTCAGCTGCGGGGACTCACCCCTGATTGGCCGGAATAGTGGGACAAGCCGGCACATGACAAACCTGGCCAAGGTTGGAATGGAATCATCCTCATCATTATGAGGCTATCCTTCCCATTGAGGCAAACTCCACAACGTCACAACAGAAAAGGAATACTAGTTCCATGTAGGAATTGAAGAATTGGCAGGTGGTACGGAGCTAGCCAGTTGATCAAGCTGGCCAAAAAAACCTGGCCCGGTATGCATGGAAGCACTTCGAAGGATCTCCATCCGGTAATCATGGTAATCCTTGAACCGGGCTCTCTACTCATGCCGTGGCAACTCCTGAGTTCAGCTTGTAGTACTTCATGTTTTATGATACTGTTAAACCTGATTTCAGACTGGATCTTAATATTCTGCATAAATTAACGCTAATCTCCAGAACATGAAAAGAAAAAGTAGGAAGAGACCATCACTGGCCAGAAGTGTCTATTTTTACAAATGCATACATAGATATGTGCCTCGTCAAAGCAACAAGCAAAAGCCAAAGAACACGAAGAAAAAAGAAAGTAATGACTCGAGAAGCGGAGGATCGATCATGATACTCAATTCAAAGCAAGTGCGACGTGAACGACGATATAAAACCACACCTGTTTCCGATCATCAACTGCGCCATTCGGGACTCCGCCAATGCAACGCCGAACTAAATCAACAATCAAGAAAGTTGGATGCCAAGCAAATCAGTTCTCGGAGAAGAGGAACCACATCCATGCACCAGCGTCTGTACGTCTGCTTTCGTCTCCTTCGGGTCCGGTGGTGGTGGTGTGAATCGACGGTTTGAAATCATAAGAGAATGATGGAGATGAAAACATAAAAGAGTATAAAAAATAAATGGCAATAGTAGAAAAGAAAAAGAAAATCATGTGCAAGAAGAAGTTTGAAAAAACTGAAAGGAAAGCTTTCACATATGTCCAAGGACCAGCCTCAGTATCAGAGCCCTTTTCTCTATTTCGTCAAGCTGTTATACTTTAAGGAGCCTTGAGGTATCCACCAGGACCAACACCAGCACCACCACCGCCCTTGGGACCTAGCCACACAACTTCAATCACGCTGTGGCCTTCATCTTCTTCACGCACATACCACTGGTGCACGTTGTCTCCAACAACAAACGCTTCCTTGAGCAACCATCGGTCCTTGGTGACACCCTCCTGGTCCTTGGGACGGAGGGGACCAAGACGAGCTTCGTAGCCACGAGGGTCTTCTTCCCACGTCTTCTCGGTCTGGTCAAAGTTGATGGCATCATCGGGAGTGTATTCATCGTAGGTGTACTTCACAAGAGAGTAACCGTTGGTAAAGACCCAGAACTGGCGGATCGAGCCACCAGTAGCTTCGTTAATGTATTCCTCCTGGTCAAAGACCCAGCGACGGAGGACCGACTTGCGACCGGCAGCAGCCGAAACAGTGACCATCTTGACCACGTCCTTGCTGTACCAACTGTTCCAGTGGTGCATAGATTCAATCTTGCGACCAGACTCGTACACACCGTCGACTTCGCCCTTCATGTCCATCTGGAACAGAGAGGGCCAGAGAGTAAGAGGGGTCTCTCCGAAGCGCTGAATGCACTGACCAAGCTTCTGGTCACCGGGCTGCTCGCCCCAGGACTGGCACTCGTCGTAGTAGGTCTCCAGGACATCGAGCAACGGCTTCGAGACGAAGGCACCGGCACCACCGAAAGCAATGTGACCGAAAGTATCAACCTGCCAGCTGGCCTCAGAAAGCGTACCGATGTAGTGCTTCTTGTTGACATCAAAGAGCTTCAGTTCTTCGGCAATGGTGGGGAGAGACAGGAAGAAAGTGTCATCATCCATGAAACCAAGCCACTGAACCTGAGGACGCTCCGTGCGGATGATGTTGGCGAATGCCTCGACCATACCGAAGTAACGAGCAGTGAAGTCCAGAGGAGACTGGATCAAGCGCACGTCCAAGCCACGGTTGCGGAAGTAGGTCTCCTGCTTGGGGATATCATCGTCGCTCTCAGGGACGAGAACGACCAGACCAGCCTTGGTGCCACCATAGGAGTAGAGCAGAGAAGGAAGGAGACGGTCCAGACGGTCAGCCGTAGTGGCCAAACCAAAAAGCATCTTCGAGGTCTCGTCCATAGTGTCATCAGCAGCCACATCGACGTCAATCACCGATGGGCAGGGCAGCGAAGGGTTCTCGTTATCTTGCGAAACAATAGTGCCACGTTCCAAGACAGTCATAGGCGGCATGACCGGCTGATCGATGCTCTCCAGGGAGCGGAACTCAGTTCTGGCGTTCACATGGTGAGGACGGAAGTACATGCGGGTGTAGTTCTTGCGCTCAATCCATTCGGTGAATGGCATCGGCGGGGGACCAACGTCGAATTCACAGGTCTTGGACGAGGACGAGGAGGACGAGGAAGAGGGATGAGGAGTTTCAGACTGTTGCAACTGAATCTGAGGGGCGGTAGGAGGTGGTGTTGACACGCGATCAACGGGGTGCTTGAATCGAACGAAGGCAGCGCGATCAAACCGCTCCATGGCCCAGAAGAAGAACCCAATAGAAAAGAGGGCCACGAGGGGGAAGATTGTTTTCAGTCGCAACATCGGCATTTTGACGGATGAATTAGGACGTGGAGAACTTTTGAGCATAGAAAGAGAATAATCAAGATATTATAGGTCGTTGGATAGAATCAATAACACATCAAGTCAAGCTGTCGTAGTCGCACAGCCGTCACCGAAACGAACGGACGTCTGAAGGGAGAAGAAGCGGTGATTTATATGAAAGAGTGGAAGGGCAAATTCACAGTATTAGAATTTGCCGATTTCGAAAAAGCGTCAACGAGAGACTGATAAAGAAAAAAAAAAAAAGAAGTGCTCGGACCGTATCGCAGGTCCTGAACCAGAAGCACCGATCCAAAGAGGTCACTGGGACGAGGAGCCCAGGGCTAGTGACGAGCCGGGAGGTGGAAGGAGGAGAGGGATGAGCGAGGAGATGAGATGGCTTGAGAGATGAGCCCGAGGGAGAGTGGAAAGAAAAAAGAAGAGAGGATGGTGTGAAGAAGGGAGATTAAGAAGAGAAGAAAAGAAGAAAACAGGAACAGGAGAACAAAATGAGAAGAGAAGAAGAAACGATCCCAAGTGGGAATGCCGAATAATGGACCACGGGTTGCGCTGGGGCCGTGTAATTACGGTACCACACTGTAGCATCGACCGCAACAATGGCCGCTTTCTATTTGCCTCTACTCCGTAGAATCGCTACGGTGATACGCAGTAAAAATAGAGATTTATGAATCCGTCTTATATTGCATTCAACAAGCATATTGACTATCTGGCTACGATAGAATATTCTGGGTATTTGTACGGAGCAGAAAGATTTTGAATATCCTAGATATCGGTAATACAGTGTAATTTGCAAGTGTAAATTACCCCAGGTGTATACGCAAGACCCTATCCCCGTATGAACCTAATACAAATCTGGCATCTGGTGGTGGCGTCTACTTGTACAGTACTATCTATATCGCCGTTTGCCTCTGGCCACACCGGGTACGGAAAAGTAGGTAGAGTACTACAGTGGTTTGATGATTATCCTACTCTATCCTCGGAGACTGACGTTCGATTCAGATACACTTGCTGATCCCGGTACCAACCACCCTATTCAACCCTACTATCATAGGGCACCACACTAACGAGAGGGAACTCGGAAATGACAGTTGGTCCCTGTGAACTCTTTTCCAATCTCCAGTTTCGTTTCCGCGTTGCTTCCGGATTCCTGGAATGTTCAGTGGCCACCTGGCCTTTCTCGTCATTCCTTTTTCGGATAGTCTTCCCCATGCTACAAGTATCTGTAGATTTTCTCTGTGTTCTATTGGTGGTGTATGTATTTCCGAGAGTTTCCTATATACTACCTACTTATTTTCTGCGTCTTGTCCTCCCTACCCGGACCTGTCACCTCTGGAGGACAGTACAATCCAATGCAACCCTTTGTTGTCGTTGTTGTACTTTGTAACAATCGGTATTGGGTGATACTGGTAAAGCGACGAAAAAGCAAGAGAAAAAAGACCCCTGAGATCGGCGCTACCGCCCGTCCACTCCACCACTCACAGACCGCCTTTCCCGCGAGGGTTCCACGGGCCGCGTGTCCTCTGCACACGTTATCTATCGCATTTAGCATTGAACAGAGTATTCTCTGTACGGAGTAGAAGGAATGCGTTGGAATAAGGTAGGATAGGATACAAAGTACAACAATAAAAATACTCAGGTCTTGTTGGGTATTTGTATATCCATTTCTACTTGTATTTTCTTGTAGGCAAGGCACAAATAAATATCAAACATGGCACTTACCAGGGCTACGCGTCAAATGCTGTGCAACAGAATAAGAACTGTTCCAGCAGCACGGCACATCCAATCAGCCCAATCACAGCCCTCAAAGCACAGATCCTTATTTATCCTGGTGCCTTGGCATTTACAATACAATACACCATGCAAATGTCGTCAGAGCAGCCGCTGCTTGCGTTGGCGGAATATTCGCGACCCCTACCTACCCTGTTGGTCCGATAATGGCTCATCAAACAACTGATTAAGCTCGAATCCGGCTCTTGGCTAGCTGTCAGTGTATTTTACATGTCTACCGGAGTACACACGCTGCACACAGCAGTGTACAGAATACGTATGTATACCCCTGATCTGCATCCGTTACGCTGAATTCGGCTTAGTTCCATTCAGGGTCCGTCCGTTCTCTCCCAATCGGGCAAATCTCTGGCGGTTTCCGGCTTCCAGAACTTTGCCGATCTGGACCCTGACTGTAAGGGTCGAGTACGAGTCTTTTGTACTTGTAAGTAGATTACCGTATGCTGGCCAGGGCAGACTTACGCATCAGCCCTGGTCAATCCACTTGGGTTGATTGATATGGTCCGTACGCCGAGCCCGCTTTTTCCTAATCCGGAAATTCTCAGTAGCTGTTCATAGGACTCTGTATGCTGTAGTGTTCGCAATAGCTTCTGAATATTTCCTCAGACTGAGTTATAGGACTCTGTCGTCCTTGATATGCAGAGCACAGCCGTCGTAATAACTCCACTCTTGAGATACCCCTGGAATCCAGGTCAAACTCAACTACATGACCAGCCACATGCCACTCGACTACGGACTCTACAAGCGAATCCATTGCAATAAGCAAACACCTTGTCCAAACCAGGCTTAGATGCATCGTCATCCATTGGACGATCTTGTCAAGTTTACACTCCATTTCTAGACATAGTGGAAATGTCTCAAAGCACAACCACATAGATCCATTGTACCCTATCCTGCCCCATTAAGGGCCTCACTGTATCAACAAGCACTGCGGGGTCCCCACATAAAGCTATACATCTACACCTACTCTCACGCTGGATTACATATGAAACGCACGGAATACTCCGTACAAGTATAAATGCAAACACAAACACCGGAGATTAAGCTCCGGAGACATGTATCCAAAACATAACCACACTGGCCAAAGCTCCTGCAGCAAACCCTACATGCTCATGCAGTGTACGGAGTATCTGTGCTCTGTATAACATGCCAATGGTGTCTGGTATAGATTGGTAGATAGCCCTCTACGTCATCGATAACCTGATAGATCTAATCTGTGGGTTGTTTCAGAATGATAGACGCAGTTGTCATCGTTAGATCTAAAACATCTCCACTTCCGTTAACCTATATTCCGGAGTACATTCGGACAGTCGGCCATGCTGTAGATATCTATATCCGTACTGTTCTCTGTCGACCATTGCACTATGCAAGACGCGATGCAAAAACACTCTCTATATGGAGTGTTGTAGCTATATCCGGTATGCTCGCGGACCATTGGAGAATGCCATTTAACAAGAACTGAGACACAGGACCGTTCAATGTCCGAAGACCAACTTTCATAGAGGAATACATATTCTACCATAGGAGCTTCATCCTTCATCCCTCGCATGCAGATGGCCACATATAACGCTTGTTCAGTTTCAGCGATGTCTCGTCCAAATAACAGGCTTATATTCTGCTGCCCGTAAACCATATCCCCAGACATAGCTCGGATGTTGCCGAGAGATATAAAGTACCTGGATATTATACTACAATCCGTATGTAAATTACCCCAATACTGTGTTCCTGTAAAGAAAGCGCTCAGTTCTTTCGCAAAAATGGCGTCTTACGTGGACACCGCGGCGCAGTCCCGCTACAGTGGCGAAACAAGACGCACTATGACAGACTAAAAAGGGAAACATGTCGTCATGCCATAAATAGTAGTCAATGCGAGTCGAGCTGGAATATTCCTGTGGGATGTCGTTTGGATGCATCAGTTTTTATGCAAGGCACCTGACATTAGAGGTATGAGAATTTCTATACGAAGAACGATTGAGAGTAAAAGTAAATTTGTGATTATGGACTACGAGTCTACTCGTCTTCAACGCCCTCACGATCTTCAAACTTCATAAACTCTTCGTCAATCGCATCCTCTCCCTGGACGATCTTCCATGCCTCCTTAACCATGTCGAGCAATGCATCATCAAACGCATGATCCAGGCTAAGCGGCGGGAAGCAAATCATATTGCCGAAAGGAGAGCTTGACTTGAGAGCTTGGGCAGCGTCAATCACATCGTCGGCCCGTCCGAGTTGTGTATACCGCAAAGACCACAGGACTTCGGCTTCTGCGGCACCCACTGACTCGAGGAACTTCCGGATGGCCGTCTCGAGAAGACTGTACCCTTGAGGCCCAGAAAGACGAACACTACCATAGATGACACCTGAAAAAGCAAGTTAGCCAGCTGAACTGAAATCAATTCGAAGTAAATATCTCAAAGAGATAGCTCATGATCAGATTGTAATTTTCATCAATGTTATTACAGGCAATGTAGATAAGGTTTGATAAGAAGATATTCATCATATGAGCAATTGGGGAGGTAGGGAGCTTCGTAGGTAACTTACTTTGTCCAGTAGGGCATTCCCCAGTTTCGCTCGAGTGGACCAGAAGATAGGCGGGCGGAGAATCCTCTGCCTGACCCAGAGTGCTTCCCGGAAAGACTACGACGGCACCAGCAGGATGTGGGCCTCCTTCCGCCGTTATAGGAAACAAGCTTTCGAGAGATGACGAAACGACGGAAATGGATCGAGCTGCTTTTTCACAAGACGGCTGATCATTTCCCGCTTGCCCCGGAAGATCCCAGTGGGAACCGACCACAAACTTGGTCCGGATTGACTCGCCGTTGGAGAGCTTGATCTGCATACGCACATCATCTCCATTGTCGGAATTTGAGGGGTTCGTGATTGACTCAATGCCTGCATTCAAGACATACACACCGCCTCCGACCGCAAGAGCTCGACATCCAACTTGAGCGAGCTCAGAGCCACCACCCCACTTGGCTAACAGACTCCCGAAACCAGGACCGAAGACACCAATCGACGCCAAATGCCTCTTGATGCGGGATACCGCGTACTCGGCCGACGTCTGCTGAGCGGATGTCTGAGACAGGGAGAGCGAGAGCAACGGGTCATGGAGCTCCGCTGGCACCTGAAATTTGGAATTCAGATACTCCGAGAATGGCACTGACATGTTCTCTTCCTCGGGTTGACCTTCGCTTTCCTGCGGACGTTTGCCGATGTGACGAAGGAACTTCATCAACGTCCGTTTCGACTTGGCAGAGATAAAGTCATCGGCAAAGATATCTTCACGACTGCTTGGGACACGGTACAAGTTGGAGTTCACTTCAGATGGCCTAAAAATCCACCAGCTCCCGACGGCCTGAAATTCCAGCTGCCGATAGACCTTGGAAGACAATAATGTCGGCAATAGCCGCGAGCGGGAGTAGATTAGATGTGGTGACAAAGAGAGGGTATACGCCCGAGAGGACGACAACCGAGAATCCGAGGGTGAGTGCACTTCTGCATCTTCAAAAGGGGACTGCCCGGGCTCTAGCTTATTAAAACCTGTCAGCCAATTGCTCCCCATGATCTCTTGAAGCGCAAGCGAATAAATACACACCCTTATTCACATAATCGGCCCATTCTTGAGCTTCCTGGAGGCTAAAGGCAGCCTCAGAACCTCCATAGTATGGGCATTTGTCGACATGAAGAACCTTCTTATCTGACCTGGAAAGGGCCCTGATGTACGATTAGCGATGTAGCACGACAAAGTAGAAATATCCGGCTTAACTCACAGTGCAAGCAGCGATTGGCCCAGGCCGGTTCCAGAGATGGTCACATCCCATGGCGTTTCTGCCAGTGACTCCATCCCGGTAAAGCTGGTGGTAACGCAGACAAAGCTATAAAGAGGAAGTAAGTGGTTCAATGTTTTGGCAATAGTGCAGCCCAACTTTCATCACGTTGGGTGACAGGCATTCGAACAGGACTTCCTGCCCATGGGTGCACGGAAGATCATCTGCACCAGATTTTTTTGCGGAAGAAAAACACAAAAGCGAACAGCTTTGGCAGAAATACGGCCCCGCAGCGGTGCGACACGTGACTTAGCTTCGGCTGTTGAGCTCGCAGTTCATTTGAACCTGACAGCCAAGAAGAGCAGCTTTTGACTATCTTACTGGATATATAATGGTATTATTATGAATATACTACTAGATATTGAGGATTTCTCCGTGGTTTCAACTCTCTTGGATGTTCTTCAGTGCATTCGTACGGCGACAACTATGCCATACCCGATGCGGTTAGACCGACATGATGAACCACCTGAAAAGAATTTCTCCCACGACAAGTCAGAGTTTCTTTTTACCAACCACTCCCGGTGCTCTGCATGCTGCCGTTTAGCATTGCAGTTCGCGCTTTTTTACAAACCTTCACTGGTATTGTTCTGCTATGGGAGTGGTAGATCGGATTCATCACTCTGTATCTGCTGCTCTGGATTAGAAACGCCTGATAGAAGCAGTTCGTTTGTAGTGATACATTTCATCTATGCTATCTTCTATGTGCTTGATGTGGCAATTTTTGTTTTCCCAAGTATATGAATCCTCGTAGCAAAGCATGCGCCAGGTCCTGGCCTGGATTTATGTAGATGCGTTCCTGTCTCGAAGCGAAGCTCTGCTTGCGGCTTGGTATGGATAATGCGCTGCCAACCTAGGCTGGATTAAAGCCTCTTCGCCTATAAGCTTAAGGGGTATCTAGCACGGCACTGCAAAGATTCCATACACCTCAGGGCCGTTCCAATCTTTTCAGAAGGTGTGCTCTGACGCCGTTTTCACTCCTCTACTTCGACGACCCTGGCCCGAATGATCTTGACCTCGTCAACCGGTTTGTCTTCAGCATTCGTCTTGACAAGCCCCATGCGCTGGACCACCCTCATTCCACTTTTCACCCGACCAAATATCGTGTGCTTTCCGTCCAACCAAGGTGTCGGCGCAAGAGTGACAAAGAACTGACTGCCATTGGTGTTGGGTCCGCTGTTCGCCATACTCAAGATTCCAGCTCCTGTATGCTTCAAGCCTTGGTGAATCTCATCCTCGAATTTCTCGCCGTAGATCGAGCTTCCTCCTCTGCCGGTGCCGGTAGGATCGCCGGTTTGGACCATGAAGTTGGGAATAATGCGGTGGAAGATGACGTTGTTGTAGTAGCCTCTCTGCGCGAGTGTCGCGAAATTCTTACATGTCTATTAAAGAGCCGAATGTTAGCGCAATGCGGATTTAAAGGTTAGACAGCGTGCTGACCTTGGGCGCATGCTCATTGTAAAGCTCTACCGTAAACGAGCCCTGCAGTTCGTTAGTATTCATTTTATATAGAGGCTCAATCAGAGAGCGTTACCATGCTCGTATCAAAAGCCACATCGGTCGCCATAATGATTAGAATCTGTAAGGAGAGCAGCGCAGTCGCGTTGGCGGTTGCGATAGACCGCGTTGTCCAGACTCCGACAAGGCGGCGGGGAGAGAATGGGTCTTGGCATCAGCTAGCTATGTTTTGCCTTAACTTCCTTGCAACAGACATAAAGTGACGCAAAACCTGCCACCATGGACTAAGGACAAATTACAAGCGCACTGGACCCATATTTACCGAATTCTTTCGAATCAACTAACGCTTTCGTATTCAACACCCCTCGAGGCAATCGGAGTCGACATGGCCGACGAAGTGAGCCCCGTCGCGGAGTTCCTGGGGCAAATCATCTACCAATTTACCGTCCTCAAACCTTTCCTGCCTACATACGGACATCTCCTCATTTCTGCTGTTTTCCCGATATATATTGGCGCCCACGCATCGCTATCGAGACCCTCATCCGCTGCGAAACCTCCCAGGGAAAAAGGAAAGAAGGGCGGGCGCCAAACGGACGAAGAAGATGAAGAGGAAGGACAGGGTGCAATGCCGAAGATGGAAGGCCTCCAACCATCAGATGCCTTGATGTTCCCGTTGACGGCTGGATTGACACTGGGTGGTTTGTATCTGGTTATCAAGTGGCTGGGAGACCCGGCTATTCTGAACAAGATCTTGAGCTTCTACTTCTCCCAGATGGGGCTGTTCTTCGCCGTTGCGTTCCTTAAGGACAGCCTCACAGTGTTCCGCTCGTTCGTCTTTCCCAGACAGTATCGCCAAGGTGGAAAAATCTGGAAAGCCAATCAGTCAGAGCGCGTCTTCACAATTGGTGACCGCTCAGAGACCGTTGGGGTTCGAAAGTCTCCTCTACCGGGCATCCTTGGAAGCATCCCATTGCCCAGCTTTATACTAGCAACACTTTGGTTTTATCGTGATCTCGCTTATCAACGTGTTAAAATCCGTGCTCATGTGCGTGGTCTATTTGACGCAAAAGGTCGCTTGGGCTTGTCGGATCTTCTCAGCGCCATTGTGGGACTTTCTGCAGTTGGCTATTTCGCTTTCGTGACGAAGCCTTGGTGGTTGACCAACTTTCTGGGTTTCAGCTTCTGCTACGGTGCCCTGCAGTTCATGTCACCGTCGACATTCTGGACGGGTTCGCTCATTCTGGGCTCTCTGTTCTTCTACGACATCTATTTCGTATTCTTTACCCCGTTGATGGTAACAGTTGCGACAAAGCTGGACATCCCGATTAAGCTCCTATTTCCTCGTCCTCCCGCTCCTAGCGAAGCCCCCGACACGACCTCTCTGGCAATGCTGGGATTAGGTGACATTGTCATTCCTGGCATGATGCTAGGATTGGCATTGCGCTTCGACCTTTACCTTTATTACAAGCGAAAGGGCTTGGAAAAAGCGCAAGCAGAAGGTAAAAGCGAAGCTATGGCCAAGCCCCAATACCAAAGTGCGACTGGAGGCTGGGGAGAGCGGTTCTGGACAGGAACAGTTAAGCCAAATGGACCTGAGCTGGAGCCTCCGTACCACGATGCTCGGGCTTTCCCAAAAACATACTTTAAGGCTAGCGTTATTGGCTACATCTTCGGAATGGTTACAACTCTCCTCGCCATGCAATATTCCAAGCATGCCCAACCAGCCCTCTTGTATTTGGTCCCGGGTGTCCTAATCTCCCTGTGGGGGACCGCCGTCTTCAGAAGAGAGACCCGCGACATGTGGGAATTCTCTGATGCGGAAGAGGAGGAGGAAGAGGACGAGAAAGAAGGAAAGAAAGAGAAGACCGGAGATGGTAAGGAGCAAAAGGATCAGAACAAAGAGAAGAACACCAAAAGCGTCTTCTTCCGACTTCTGTCCGGCGACGCTAGTGCACTGAAGCTTGAATCACCCGAAAAGAAATCTGACGAAAAGGAGAACAAGGATGGGAAACACGACGGTGAGGGCTCCGAGGATGCTAAAGCACGAGAAAGCTCGGCCAAGAAAGACGGCAAGAAAAAGAAGGATAGAAGTCGTGACTTGAATCTGGTTTCTTTTTCCATTTCACTTCCCCGGAAGCTCAGCCCTGAGTCCAATGACAAGGCCGGTAAATTGGAGAGCTCATCGTCAGAATATTCAGGGAACGAGCACCAGGACAAGCGCGTGAAGAGTCCTACTGTTGCCCCCGAGCAAGACAGTGAACCACCGGCAAAGAGACTACGGCGGAGTCCTAGGACGGCAGATGCAATTGCAAATGCAATAGCGAATTTGTTGGCCTAGAAATAGGGATCGAAAAGATAGATGAAGTTTGTGATGAGTTGAAATGCAATCTCCTTCCATGACATTAGAACAATGCAGATGTGCGTATTGTATAATAAACCGAATGAAGTAAAATGGTATCATTACTTTTGTCTAATCATCCATGCATGGAAACCACATATACCACTCAACATTGCTCAAGAATCCGCTTCACCTCATCCCATCTCTGTGCAGAGACATCAACCAACTGACGCAACTCCTTAGGCCCAACAGCCCAGCCGCCGTTCTTTTCCATCCTTACAATAACCGCCTTCCCATCCCGCCTCTTATCAACAACAACACTAACACGCTCCTGACTCAACCCCTCCTCATACCCATCCGGGTCCGCCAATATCCACCTCCTTTGGAGCCCCTTCCGCTTATTTTCAGCAATCTTCTCTTCCTCCTCGGCATCCGGAATAACAACCGCCCTCCACCCAGCCGCAGCATCGGCCTCAAACACTGCAAACGAGCTCGCAACCGGCATACCACGCAGAGAGAGCCTCTTAGCCTCCGACACAGCCTCAGAGCACAGCACCATCTCATTATCCTCATCCCACCAAGCCCGGGGTAGCTTCGTATCACGCAACGCGGCTACAACCGCCGCCCAAGCAGCATCAAACGGATTACCAGCAAGGGAGATGATCATGATATCGATGTAGAGGACCCAGAAAGCTTTTATCTCGCGGTTCTTCTGCTGCTGGTCGTCGTGAGCCGCGTCAACATCCATCTGCTCGCTCTTGTTGTGTCGCTCTAAATCCTCCGCCCCCAAATCCGGCGGCTGGTACCAGATCCGCAGATCGTCTTCTCGGACCAAGCGCGAGCTGTGCAGCAGAGATAGGATCTGATGCGACAGTGCCTGCGCCAGAGAAGACGGCGGCGCGCCGGGGAGAAAACCCGGTGCGCAGCCGGTACTCAGCGATAGATTGGGAACGAGCAGGTTGAAGTCCTGGATGTAAGACTCGTCATCCTGGTCATCTTCAGAGTCATCCTCCTCGTTGTTCTGCGTTTCAGCATCCGCGGTCTCCTGGCTCAGTTTCTGGTCCGTATCGGCCAACTTGCGTCGTTCGTCGTTACTCTCCGGAGCTGCTGGTCTCGACACACTCCACGAGGCGATATCATCAGTGTGCAAAATCTCCGCTCTCACGCCGCAAACCGCCGCGGTATCGCCAACCCGCACTACCGCGCTACCGTTCGTATGCGTCAAAGATCCCGCATTGGCCGAGGTCGTCCGGAACTGTAGTGGCGAGCGGCCATTGGCCCGAATCGAGGGCTGGTTGCTAGACACGGGGGGGGAGAGGTGGGCGAGAAGGTAGGCATGGGGCTGGAGGCGGGCGAATTGCGATGGGGGCAGAGCGAGCGATGGTGGGGTCGGTTGTTGTTGGGAGGCTGTGGTGGCCGCTGTTTGGGCCATTTTGGCAGAAGAGATTGACTAAAAGTGAGATGTTCGGCGAGTTTAATTGAGCTTTTTATGGAATGACGATGAGAGGAATGTCGTTTTACGGAAAAGATGCTCGATGGAGCGGCAGAATATTTTCCTATCAAAAGCGGTGTGGGCAGGAGCATTCTACGGAGTACGGAACGGCATAGTTATCTTGGACCGTGTCAGGTTGATTCAGCCCGATCATTCCTTGATCTCGAGCTCCTATTCCGATATCCCTAGTGCCATACTCCTGAAGTCCCTGTCCTTGATCTGTACGGAGTTCGCCGTAGTACCGGAGCACGAAATAATTACTTGCGAAGATCCTAATGTGCTGTTGGCTCAACTTGTTGAATTCTCCGTGAGTCTATCACAGTATCTAACATCTCATTCTCCTTATAGGGAGTGGTGAGTACTGTAGCTTATAAAATATTCAGTATCCATACCTTCCATACAAAACAGATATCTGTGCACAGAGTATCCGGATGTCCGGGCATAGACATACAAAGAGCCAGAAACAAGGACAAAAGAAAGAAATACCGGAGAGGCCCATAAAATCAAATAAAGTCAGTCAGAAAACTCAGACTGGTCTCATATCAAATGCAACCAAGTGACCGGTTGGTTGTGTTGGCCGCCTCGCGAAGGATCATCGCTTCGCCTCGCCCTAAAGAAAAGGGTCCGCCGATGGCTGTGATGCCGAGATTTCCACTATGATCGTATTGCAAAGCATGTATCAAATTTTTCCAGAAGTCGACAATTATCGAGAGGTATATGAGTGCGGGGTTCTGCTTATTAAAATTCGTGATCATGCAAAACGACCATAATCATCGCGGGATGCACCAGACCTGCCGTACGGGATAGACGATAAGCACAACCCCTCATTGTCAAAGATGCGCCTGTCTTCGGACAATAATGTTAAGGTTGCTGGTGGGGAACGACCACATGTCATAATAACTGATAGTTGCCATTTTTGTCCCCTTTGACATTGGGTCGAATCCTGTATATCTATAACCCCACGGACGAATGTCTTCTTTTAGCAACTGCGGATTTCACAGCCAGCCCGTCGTATAGCCGGTACGAGTGTCATATGTCGCAGGTTTGCAAATCCCGTCCTTAGGAGAGTGACCTCCCTCTGTGTCGGGTCTGGCCGAGTTCCATCGACTCTGGTGTATTTTTGTTGCCCTTCTTATTGACCCTCACCTTGGTGCTTCTTTCCTCACAGAAAAATCTTATATTGTCCCATCATTTCGAGATTTTTGTGAAGGTGTTACAAGTCCCTGTATTCCTATTGGCGAAGCGGCGGTCTTCTTCGGCAAGTTCAATAACTGGGATATAATTGTTTCCTTCTGTTCTTCATCCATATTCCGGTAGGGAACACAGACATATCCCAGCCTCGGGCGCGACTAAATTCTCACAGGGTTTCTCGAAGAAAAATATGAGTGACTCGGTCTCCATCAGCAGCTGGGAGCCCGAAACCCCGTCCTCGGGGCCAACATATTCGCAACGCCATCAAGCAATTAGCCCTCTGTCAAGCACAAGAGACAGGCGCTCTATTGATGGAAACACTTTATCGATGTTCAGATGTAACATGCCATGGGAGGAATCTCGCGAAGACGAAAACCTTTGGAGCGATGCCGCCACAGCCGGAACGGTTCTATCCTTACTTCACAGAGAGCCTCTGAGCCCACAGCGAAACACCCGTAGACCACCCCTTTTCGACAGTACAACCTCCGAAAGACCGCGCTCGAGATGTGTCATTTGTTTCCAGGTCATGGATCATCTCTCCTACCCCAACCCGCCATTGGCTGCAAATTGTGATCATAGTACCATACCAGAGGTGCGAATGTGCAGGGTATGCCTGCAGCGATGCCTTGATATCCAGTTCACTTCGCCCGGGGAAGAACCACTGTCATGTCCTCTGTGCCGCGCTCGGCTCTCCCACGATGAAATTCGACAATGGGCCAATCCACAAACATTCCAAGCATATGACAGCATGAAAACAAGAGAGGCGTTAGAAGATGATGGTGAATTCATAACATGTGTCCGACCAGACTGCGGGAATGGCCAATTGCACGTGGGTGGCCGTGAAAATCCGATTGTCGTGTGCAGGTCATGTGGCACACGCATGTGTTTCGTCCATCGAGGTGCTCCGTGGCATGAGGGATTCTCCTGCGAAGAGTATGACCGTCTCTTCATACATACAGGTGGTCAACAGAGAACTGGGAATGATGCTTCACAAAATGGATGTAGATGGCTGCGTAGATTAGGCGGATGGAGGGCATACAGAGCAGACGCCAGGCAATACGCGACAGGTTCTGAATTGGACCACTTTGGACCGATAAACTGGACGACTGAAGACCTGCGCAGTCAGCGAACAATCTGGCAGATTGCAAAGCCCTGTCCTCGGTGCAACGCCATCACTGAAAGAGAAGGGGGATGCAAATATATGCGATGTATGTGGAGAGATCTCTTTTCAGGATCAATTTGCTAACTTGCTGGCCAACAGGTGTTCTTTGCTGGCAAGAATGGTGTTGGGATTGTGGTGGATTCTGGCAGGCAGGGCATCTCGAGATAAACTGCTCACTGTATCGTTCTTGATGAAGGGGTTGGGTCGAAGAATCGCAGCGTGTAGTTCTCCAATAACTGTCGACGGCAATAGTACAGAAAAAATGGGCGCATTCTTGGAACTGACTGGGAGTCTGTAATATAATTAACATTAATCCTGATACCTTGACCTACCTTGGAGGTTGCCTCCTAACAAAATTGTGTATCCTCTGGCTTTGGGATGATGTTCTGGAGTACTCTGAAGGATGCTGTCCGTTGTAGGCATATCAAAGGGAGAAAGGAAATCGACACCAATTAATTTTTAGTCAGGTGACCAACGCTAGAATTCAGTATTGATATTCCTGAAGAGGAAATGACCCCCCCGAGCCAGTGACGTCTCATGGATAATTCCGCTGGTTTGGAAAAGAACTTCTTATTGGATGGGAATATCTCCGCCCTTGATATTACGATAATCTTCATGTCTACAACCCGATCAATCAAGAATAGTCTGACCATCGTCCCTCGCCATTGTCTCCCAAGCAATAGGACTGTATCTGGCTGCGTATCGACTATCTATAGCAAAGGAAGGGCGAAAGGGTATCCTAATGAGCAAAACCGTAGACCTAAACCAACGCCAACGCCAAAACATGGAAAATTGAGATAATAGGATATCATCGCAGTGGCTCCTCCTCAGCCTTTCTCTTTCTGCTACTCCCCTCTTCGATATCAAGAATTCTAGAATCCGTAAAAGGTCGGACTCCATGATCTTGTTTCTCGTCTTCGTCCTCCGCCTCGACTTTTTCCCAATCCTCGTCATCACCATCATAGGCACTCTCTTCCTTATGCTCCTCGCATTTTTCATTTGGCATGATAATCCCTTCGTTATCGTCGTCATCATCTCTCCATTGTAACGCAAGCTTAACGACTCTGGCACCTGTCGGTTTGAGTCGGCGATAGTAATTCTCTATCACGCCATCTTCAACTTGAAATCCTCGGGCTATATACCATTTTAATCCTTCATCATTTGCCTCGTGTACATGAGCCGTGACGGAGCGGATATTGTAATGCTTGACCAATTTCGACACTTGGTAACGTGAACCATCACCCTCTCCCGTTCGAGAAGCCGGACTATGCTCAGGTGGCGTAGCAAATAGCAATGCATTGACCAGTGATGCTGCGACGCCATTACCCCTGTATGGCGAAAGCAAGTGTAGGGTCTGGATGTACAGATTTGTTGGCTCTTGCGTCGATTTCCCATGAGATTGGTTGGCACATAGGAGCTCTGCCGCCGTTTGAGGCAACCGCTCCAGTCGACACCTTATACCGCCAATAACCTTATCAGATCCAATGTTCCTGGCACTACCACCAGCCGGACTGGCCTTCGGTGAAGGTGTCGATGTGGGGGCTTCGGCGACGGGATGGTCATGGTAGATAGCGACGCGGGACAATGAGCTGATGACGGGATCCGTGACAGTCGCGGTGTAGAAGGAATTCGGGTAGCGGATGGGAAGAAGCAGACCGGTGATTCGGGTCAGTGAAGGGATATGTGCTGTGCTGACTGTCTCAATTGTTATGTGGGGGTGGGGAGTTGAGTAGCCCGACGGGGTTGGATGTGGATACGGTGTGGGTTCAATTGCTGTATCCCCGCTACTTGCTGGTGGCTTGGATGCTGGGACTGTCGACGGAGGAGGCACTGGTGGTGGAGGATGAATTGGTGGTCGGTATCTGCCATTATACGGGCTTTGGATAGGAGCGCCGGTGGTTGTCTTGTTCTTCGGCTGGTGTGCCTTGGAAAAGAGTTGATACGCCATTTTGAATGCAGCAAACGACTGAATGGGATACTTGGACAACCAGGGACAGGAATATCGCCGTTTCCTGGCTAAATCAAACGCGTGAAGAGACCGTCAAGCGCGGAGATGCGATAAGATAAGATGGCCGGTCGACGGAGGAGCCTTTAATGCGAAGACCAGAAGCGACGCCGCCGTTGGGATCCGACCAACGCTTGTAACAACCAGCCCGGTTGACGACAGAAACGTCCCAGAAGGAACATACCCGATCTATATATGCGATTTTGCACCTGCTGAATAGCGCAATCACGGGGCCTGTTCTTTGTGGTCATCCTGTAAGTCGCCTGATTACTACCGGTTCCGTTCAAATCACTGACGCTCTCCCTTTCCAGCCATAGAGATCGTTCACTCGAACGAGCCACGCACCTGTCTTCCCGCGAATGCCCTAGTTAACCATTGAAGCAAGTGGGCTTTGCAAATTTTTATTGCGTCCCTAGAGTTTGAACCGCGATAGTCTTGTCCTTCCCGTTCGGATCCTTCCCTCCTTTTCCTCTGGCGTCGCCTCTCATATGCTGTTTCGTCTTGCTCTGTTCGGGCAATCACACACCGTTTCCTATGGAAATTCGCGCATAGAGCTACGGTTATAATTTAATAGCAATATTGTGGACAGGTTATATGGAATCGCATTCCTGAGTTACTGGTTAACTCGGTTGCGCAAGGCTTTCGGAAGATCTGCGATAGGTATTCAAGATTGCTGTCTCAGGAAGAGTCCTTGGAGTAAGTTCTTGGTGACATTGAAGTCGCGAGTTCATTCCGCTTTACACTCTTGTGTGACTGTCTGCGCTCCGGTCCGGGCTCTCTTCTCTTTGCCCTTCTACTTGTCGGTACTTGCGGGCCCAAAGCCCTCAAGGAAAGAAGAATTGCCATTCGACTCTGCTGTGTATTCATTTTATTTGTCATACTCAAACTAACGGTTCATAACCAAGATTTCTATTCCGAAATGGCCGAGTCAAATGGGACAGAAACGGGCAAGACCTATGCATCGGGAACAATCGCAAAGGTGGTATGTATCCAAGATCTCGTACATAATCTAGATGTATACTGATCGCGCAAGGCATATGATATTCTTAATGACACGTTCTACAATATCATCCATGATGTTGTAGCAAAAGTCCACCGTGATGAGAAGGTCGCGCGCATGCGCTCTGCAGTAGTGATTGCAAGACAAAAAGCCGAAGAGGAAGCCGCAAAGAATCGTGAAGAAGCCGGTGCGAAAGGTTCAGGCTCAGCAAAACCCTCTGGCCCTGATGCTGAGGAACAGTCCCTCAAGGAAGTCCGGGTGGAGACAGATGCGGCTGTGTTTGATAATGGAAAGGCATATCTCAAGGGGAATCCCATGCAGACCACCAAGGAAATCATTTGCCCCGAATGCCGATTGCCTCGTCTGTTATATCCGGTAACCGGTGTTGGTGCTCGTGCTGTGCCTGATCCCGACAAAGAGTACTGCTCTCAGCAGCCGCTGATCCGAAAACCGGGACATGACGTGCACGGAAACCTCTTCGCTACGGACAAAGTGAACTCAAAGAAAAAGAATAAACACAACACACCAACCTCGAGTCCGCCAGCTGATGGCCATGCGGCCCCTGAAGCACCCGGCTTTCCGACAACTAAATGTCTCAATTGTCCTCGTTACTTTGTCGTGAGTCGTGTACAGCAACATATGGATCGCTGCATGGGCTACTCTGGTCGGAACGCTACTCGCAACAGAGGCTCAGGGGATACTGGCAGTGGCAGCACGCCTACTCCCAGTACTTCCACATCAACGGCTCCCAAGCGACCCTTGGCGGATGATGATGCAACGCCATCTACTACGCTGACCAAGAAAAAGAAACTGAACGCTCCCAAGAAGTTGTCAAAACCTCCTACGGCTAGCAGTAAATTGAAGAATGGTCTCACACCTGACGACTTAGCTGAGAACGGCGACGCAGACATCAAGAGTGAAGCTAACGGGGACGATTAACCTGCCTGCTCTTCCCATTTTCCTTCCTTTCACCTCCTTTTCTTTCCTTTTGACTTTCACCTCGCAGCAGCACCGTGTGTCTGCAACAGACCTTTGAACATAGGTTTTCCTTCCTCTCTTAACGATATCGACGTAAATACTCGGCATTACAGGCGTCAACACGGACTTGCTCTGACACCTTTTTGAAGTTATACCATGCCGAACATCATTGAGGCATTCTAGGCGTCATTTCTTTTGTGACTTTTATGGGTTCTGTGGCTTTTTAGTTATACCTTTCTCTTTTGCATAGAATTACGCCTGTACAATATTTGGCAGTGGTGCTCGCATGATTCAGATTCAGATTTCTTCATTTACATTAATGATATTCAGTCAAGGTTATACAAATGAGACCCGTACAAAGTACATATATATGTCATACATTAATTGTGTTGTCCTGAGGCCAAAATGCGGCCCGCAAAATCGCCTTAGCTTGAATGCGACTTCCATCGCGTCAGACCAAGACTTGACTTCACAAGCAAACGAGCTCGTCAATCGATTATGACCTGTTAATCTATTCTATAATAGTTACCCCTATTCTATTCCGACCATGAGTTCCGTAAACCTCGTCTCATGGGGCACCCCACGCCTCGCCCAACTCCTTCCACTGGACGAAGAAAGCCTCGGAGAGATCATCGCGTACTCCGCGACCCTCTCGAAAGAAGAATGCGCAGAACACCTCAAGAACCTCTTAGGGGATTCACCCGGAGCTTTCGAATTCATTGCATCCTTCAACTCGCGCCGCGAAGCCCAACAACCATCAACATCCCGAAGCGGGGAATCCACGCCTGCGACAAGAAGCAGGAATAACTACGATAAAGGTAGCGCAACGAAAAAAGGTGGTAAAAAGGAACGGGCACCGCTGCACAGCGCAGGTCCTCCGCGCAGGCCAGAAAACTATGGTGATGTGACTGGAGGGTATAGGAAGGCGGACAAGGAGGATGACTACATGTCCATGGCACGTTCGCGGAGTAACAACGCAGGTGATGCGGCGTCGTTATTGTCCGCTGAGCCAGCAGCTTTTTTACGTCCATCGCCTCATGAGTCTGCTGCTTCATCGCGTAATCCGTCCCCCGCTCCGAAGAATAAAGCTCCGCCCTCTGCCTCCGGACCGGTAATCTCAGAGCTGCTCCCAAATGTCAAGTCCAAGTCCGCCAAGCCATCTTCCTCTCGGCAAGGTGGCTCTGCTGCCGCAGGCTCTTTTAAGAACTCATTGACAACAAACGACATTTCCGATTTAACAGCTGCTATTGCCGCCTTGGAGGTCTCTACAAACCCGACGTTGAGTACGGAGCGAAGGAAATGCACATGCTATGCCTCGATCCATCCATTGTTTGATCCGGCACCGAACTGCCTTAACTGTGGGAAGATAATCTGTTCGTTGGAAGGTTTGCAGCCATGCTCGTTTTGCGGAACACCACTGTTGTCGAACGATGAGGTACAAAGCATGATCAAGGAACTACGAGCAGAACGGGGACAAGAGAAGATGCGAATGCACAATGAAGGGGTCCAGCGGGAAGGTGGATCAGGGCCTACACCTGGACCTGGTGGCTCTCCTAGTCAGCTCGACGCAGCCAAGGCGCATCGAGACCGACTCTTGAACTTCCAAGCACAGAATGCCCGTCGAACACGCGTCGTGGACGAGGCAGCCGATTTCGAGACACCCAATTTGGCGTCAACGATCTGGATGAGTCCTGCCCAGCGGGCACTCGCATTGAAAAAGCAGCAACGGGTCCTACGTGAGATGGAGGAGAAAGCGCGACCAGAATGGGAGAAGAAGAAAACCATCATGAGTCTAGATATCAAAGGCGGTCGAGTGAGGAAGGTTTACCATGAGGCACCAGCCGAGTCTGGTCCTTCAAAAGAGGAACAAGAAGAAGGGAAAGCGGAGGAGGCTTTGGCTGCTGCTAATGAACAGCAACGAACTGGAGGTGAGGCGTTTAGTCATAACCCTCTTCTTGCAGCTGGTGGGTTACTACGGCCTGTCTGGAAGGGTAGCTCTGGAGATAAGCCCGATGTGCGTAAAGAGAGAAAGCCACAGACATGGCGGCGTGTTCAGGATGACAAGGACGACAACGAACAATGGATTCTTGACGGGGGCTTGCATGGGCATACCACTGGTCTCTCACCGCTACATTGTTAATACTCATGATGAATGCTACTATGGCTATGAACGTTATTTATCATCCATCAGAGAGTCGTGAGTAGATGACCGGCGACACTGAGAAGAATAGTGTAGATTGTGACATCTCGGATGCTATGAGATATGAAATATGACCAAAATGAGAATGAAACCGAAGGTATCCGTTATGGCCCAGAGTATTGCCGAATCTGTCAAATCGAGTCCACCGTATTTTTCTCTACCACATTCTTGAGCCGAGACATTCCATGTATTACTGCATGTGTACTTTCGTCATTGTATACGTTCTACCCCACCGTGCAAGCTACACAAGACACGAGCACGACAGTTGGCTCTCTGGCCAACTTTGCATATATTACTGGGTCAACTCAACAATCAATCCTCCACTCAAGTTAATGATATATGATATAACCATAGTTCTAACCGCCCCGATCAAAGTGCAGGTTGGGGTAGGTCCGCGTCTAACCGAGGCAGCCCTCGAATACGGGATAAATGCTGAATGCGACAGTATATAGATAGCTATCTCACTTGGGTTTCTCTTTTCTCAGAAGAAACTTTTGGCTCTCTTATTCACAATTATTAAATCCATTTTATATCTTAACTATCTTCTCTGACAAGAGTTGCTGGTTTACAAAGAAGCGGACTCGGTTTGCCTCGGTTTCCTTTTTCGGACATCCAGTTGCATCCAAGCCGTTATCATGCTGATTCAGTCAGTCCTGGAGAATTTATCCGTTTCAACGGGTATATGGGGGCTTGGTCTTCTGTTAAGTGGACTAGTGGGTTTTACACGTCTTCATAGCAATAACAGGCAGGTCACACTGACAACAGCAGACCATCATATACATCCTCTATAACCGATTGCTCAGTCCTCTCCGTCACATTCCAGGTCCACTTCTCGCCTCAATAACACCTTGGGTCCAGCTATACCATGGCTACAAAGGAGACAGACACCTCTGGCTGCACAATCTACACAAACAGTATGGTCCACACGTCCGCGTTGCGCCGAATTTCGTATCCATCAACTCCGTACAAGGATTATACGACATCTACGGACACGGAAAGCGACTCAAGAAGGCGGACTTCTATAATGCGTTTCCGGCCATTAAGGGCGTTTATAACACGCACAATGCTATTGACAAGGTGGTTCATGGACGGAAGAGGCGTGTGCTGAGCCAGGCGTTTTCGGACCATGCGCTTAAAGGTATGGAGGATGTGATGCTGTTGCATGTGAGGCAGCTATGTGCTGTTTTGTCTGGGGAGTTTTCGGACGGTAAGAAAGATGGGGAGAAGGGCGTTATTTGTAACATGGGAGATTTGTTCTCGTACCTCACGTACGATGTTATGGGCGAGTTGTGCTTTGGGAAGAGTTTCGACATGTTGATTTCCAAGACACGGAGGCAGATGGTCGAATTGGTGGACAAGGCTGCTCATCGACATTATGTGGTAAGCTTACACATTCGTGACAGCCAAAACCCAATCTAACAACAACAGTGCGGACTATGGATGCCTCTTGATCGCTGGCACCTGGACCAAATCTTCATTCGCAGACTGACCCAAGACCGATGGAACTTCATCATGAAGTCCCGTGTCGAAGCTAATGAACGCGCAAAAGAACGCGCCAAGCTTGGCCGTGAATCCAAGAAAGACTTCTTCTACTACCTTCTCAACGCCAAAGACCCCGAAACCGGCAAGGGTCTCACGACTCCAGAGCTTTGGGGCGAAGCCAACGTTCTTATGATTGCTGGTAGTGATACAACCGCGACAACTCTGGCGGGTACGATATTCTACCTCGTTCGTACCCCGCATGCCATGGCGCGACTGAAGCACGAAGTTCGCGAGAGCTTTGACTCGGTTGAGGAGATTATCAGCGGCCCTCGACTGAATGAACTCGTTTATCTCAAGGCTTGTATGGACGAAGCCATGCGCCTAAGCCCAGCGGCACCTGGTGCTCTCCCGCGCGAAGCTATGGACGGCGGTGTTGTCGTGGATGGCATTTTCCTCCCAGAGGGCACAAACTGCGGTACACCCATTTACTCCATCCACCGACAAGCACGGTATTACCGTGAGCCTGAGTCGTATATACCCGAGCGTTGGATCGAAGGAGAGACATGTCAGACTGCTACAGCGTTATGGCAAACCAGTAAAGAGGAGGTTGAACTTAGCCGGCGCGCACTGTGTCCATTTAGCATTGGACCTCGCGGGTGTATCGCAAAGAGCATGGCGTTCATGGAGATGCGGTTGACTATTGCCCGGATGGTATTCTTATTTGATATGGAGTTGGCAGACCGGATTGGTGAAGATGAGGGAGGGCATATAGCTCTGGTGGATCATTTTACGAGTTCGAAGGAGGGACCAAATGTGAGGGTTTGGAGACGGTAGTCGAGGATGTGTATTTACATGACTTTATGAGCATGGCCAGAATGGGTGATATCCACAAGCTCTTTATATACTAGTGATGCACTGAGTTTAGCGTCAGGACTGCCTCATGGAGATGCCTTTAGATGTCTATTTCACAATTATTTCCTAAACATAGCCAATCACCAAGCAAAATAACCCATCAAAACGAACAAGACCCCAAATATGTTGGTTTAACCCTCCCACTAAAGAGGACTCGGACACCGCTCCCTGCTTAAACGCATCGAGATTTCCTCTCTCATGCCGCATAGCGATGTCATCGCCGTGGCTGTCAGTGCCTCAGACTTCCACAGAGTCACAGAGCCAGAGCCAGAATCGGAGTCGGAGTCAATATCAGAGCCGAGCTCAGACTCAGACCCAGAGCTTGGTGGGAGCCAGTCCGACCAGCCCTGGTCTTGTTGCTGTCTTCCTCTCAAGAGACACTCGAGGCGCAAGCCTGACAGAGTCTTGTGTACTATGACTATATTCCATGCAGTGGGGCTTCTTACTATTCTTATCCTCTTGGTGCTGTGTCTTCTTAAAACGTGCATAGTGTGGATTATTGGATGCTGTCTGCCGCATCCTTGACTCCGCTCATCTAATCTTCAACGACTCACGAACCACACAAGCAAGATGATATACTCAAGCAAGCAGACCAAGCAAGAGTTCAAATGGGGCGAGTCTAACCATCCCGCCAAGGATACAGACGCTCCGCTCATACACATGTCAAGCCCTAGTCCTCTCCCATACCATTCAGCGTTATCCAACATCTCCACACCAACAATAACACGAGCGTCAACCGAATTAGAAACAGACCCAGAGTGAGGGAGCCAGTCTAGCCAATACTGTTCCTGCTTTCTTCGCTTCCAGACTGCGAGTGCAGCGAGGAAGACGTTGACGCATGTCATGCTGTTACGTGCAATATACTGCTATCTGTTACGGAAGTAGTTGTAATCATTTTGGAATCGCAGGAGTAGCATTCCTCTGGAGATTGGTTCTACGACTTTTGATAACTCCGATTTTGATGGTGATATCTTGATATAGACGCTTAATCTCGATGAATCAGTTGGAGTTCACTTTTATCTTGGTTTGGATAGTAGCTTTTCAAGTCCCGACTTATGGTGACGCGCTGTAAATAGTAGAGTTGTCAAGGCTATGTATTTATTCAATCGATTCCATATCTTGCAGGTGGTCAAAAAATTAATCAAAGACATTGCATCAGAACGAACAATGTCCCAAATGGGATGATCAAAACTATCCCTTCAAATCTGAGGAACTTGAGGATTCTGGCATTCTATATATGCCACGTGCTCCTTAGTCTCAATTTCATACCCATTGCTTAACTCTCGTCGACAGTGTTGGACCGAAGTCTGAAAGCTCGTGAAAGCCAGTCCAGCCAACTCTTGAGTCTATCTCGGGGCAAGATGCCGGAGCATCCCAAGGGCCGGTCAACTTGGGACAATATGCCTCATATTGGCGCTCGTTATCATTTCAGTTGCTCTGAATTCGAGTGCACATCTCACGCCTCTGCTACGACAAGGAAGATACCGCTCTTTGGAAGTGTTTAATGATGTTGGCATCCCTTGTTGCTACTAGATAGGCAGTTTACACACGAATGAATGTTTTATTTTTATTTCGTTGACGCCTTCGAGCTATGCTACAGACCTGCCTTTATACGATCAATGGGTAACCAAACAGTAGCTTGAGTATACCAGATCTCGAGTTCCGTCAGGACTGTATTATCAGATTCCTAGCAGGCTATAGCAATGTATATTTACAACTTTACCCCTTTCCCCCTGGTCATGGATTTCTTGTCTGTCTTTTCATCAAACGTAAGCAAGATGGCGAACGAACCACAATGGGATAATAGCAACTGTTCTCCTGGGGAAACTAACTCAGGTAAGTGTCTATGAACAAAAGAAAAGAATTCTGCTGGAAATAGGCCTAGCCAAACCAGTTGCTTATACATCAAACCCTCCTTCATACTGCTCTGCGACAAACTCAGGGTTCGGTCATAGGCAATCATCCCCCTACGAAAGAAGAACGTGCTCGTGTTCATGTATATCATGGGGACTCGTTGTACTTTTTATAGCGGGGTTCTTTTTCCATGATAATCACTTGTCGATATTATATCCTGAATTTCGGATCTTAATGCAGTCGCATGCTGAAGAGCCGTGAGGTTTGCTTAGTTGCCTGAGTTAGAGCTGTCAGACCTTGATGAGATGCTAAAATCCTTGGTACTGACTATGCTCGTTGATATTGCTCTTATCACACACCCAAACAGTTGAATGGACAATATAATTTATTTAAATGCTTAGGAGAATATATTCCCATGTAGTTTAGCAATCATAAGTCTCATGTTGAATGAGTCGCTATCGGAGAGATGTCTAGCAGACTGTAGATGCCTATTCGGCAATGTATACTTTATCATGCATGCCTCGTCTAATCATATCACTCACTATACATACCAAAATGATCTATGCGAGCCGTCAGAACGAACGAGTCCCTGAATGGTGCGATAACAACCGCCCTATCGAAAATGCAAATTCAGCTATGCATCCATCAGAGGGGAAGTCAAAGTAACAGGACTGACCAAGTGAATCAGACCCTCCTCCATACACATCGCGCCCATTAAGCCCCTCCTCCCCAATACTGTCCGCCGGTAGCATCCCCGTCACTCTCCTCAACGCCGGTGCCGGAGACATTAACACAAGCAGAGACTGAGTCAGACCCAGAGATCGGGCGTAGGCTTCCAGGAACAGAAGAGGATGCTGCTCAGATTTGCTGGGTGTAGGATTAGCGGTACTCTTTGGAGGGGGTTTTATCACCGTGATAGTCTTGATTTTCGTGTCATAAATTGGGGATGCAGGTAGAGTTAGTGCCTGAGACTTGCTCAATGTTGCTTCAATTCGTCTTGCTGCTATACTTAGCTAGCTCATTGCTTGTTGGTTCTATGCGCGCAGCAAGTAACCCGAATAGGAAATAAGGGTGTCAGACTAAGGACACGGTCGCCCGGCCGCGTCTTGGCATTGGCACCTGACAGGAGTCATCAAAGGGGAGAATGTACAAAAAGGGAGACTATATACAAACATAAACACATAGAGTCTCTTCAGAAGATCACGTAATGATCGCTGAATCAACATGCCTCCATCTCCATTAACAGCGACCCTGTTCCAATCCACCGTCCTCAATGCCATATCCAACCTCCTGGCGCAACTGATAGACCAACACAAACAAGACGTATGCCCTACTCATTACATCAAAAGCATTCAGAACTAACAACGCATAGAAACCATTTACTCTCAACAACCCCGCTTTCTTAGCATTTGTCATATATGGAGCTATTGTTGTGCCTCCTAATTTCTACTGGCAGCGGTACATCGAAGGCCGTTTTCCGGGCTTTCCAAATTTAAGAAATGTATTCAAGAGCAACGCAGAGAAAGACAAGCCAGTGCTAGATCTTGAAGATTCACTCACGCGCAAGGAGAGACTGCCGCAACGACAGACATTCTCTTCTGGTCCATCGTCGGCATCCCCATCGGGGTCGGGATGGCGCAATTTCGCCATGAAATTCATCCTCGATCAGACGGTTGCTGGTGTGGTGAATATCGTCCTGTTTGTCGTTTTGATTAATTTACTGAAAGGGGAGGTTGGGGTTGGTGGTCTTTGGAAACTGGTCTGCGATGTTTGTCGTCCTTTCCCAGCCCGTTCATTAGATTTGATCTAACAATGATAGGACTTGCCCCCTATCATGATCGCCCGGCTCAAGTTTCGGCCTCTTGTCTCGGGATTGATGTATACTGTCATCCCGGTAGACCGGCGAGTGGTTTTTGCGAGCGCGTGTGGCGTCATTTGGGGAGTATATTTGAGTCTGTACGCGGCTGTTTAGCGGGTTGTTACCTGATTTTTGGTTTATTTCGAAGAATCCATCCATACGTTAGATATAGAGATTCCCCATACGCAGTTTAATTTGGTCTAAATTGATCGCCCAATAGGTCTATCAAGTTTTCTGTCATTGAATAGCTTGCGTCGCCAGCGCCTAAACTAGCATAATAATATGTACGCCAACACCTTCATACATACGACAATCAAAACACATAAATGCTCATACCATTACATGGCCCCCGTATCAATATTCTTTCCACGCACGGATCTCCATTGAATAACCAACGCTCCGATAATCGACAAACCCCCCATCGCAACACCAGGGTAAAAAGCCTCCGTGATGGCATCACTATATGCCTGCAAAACCTCCGGCAACCATTCGGGAGACACGACTTGTCGAACCAATGTAGCACCCGCATCCATCACCTTCGCAATCTCCAAAGGCGGTACGCTCTTCACCATATTGTCAAGCAATCGATTCGAAAACACATTCTGTCCAACAGCGATGAATAGCGCCCCGCCCAGCGTCTGCGCGAACATATTGACAGCTGTTGCGACGGGAATATCACCCGCTGCCAGTGAGGTTTGGACGACGATCATTGGTTGCTGGATACCCATGCCGAGTCCGATGCCGAAGAGGGCTTGGTAACCGATCCATGCATTGTGGTTGGAGTCTGGTTGTAAGAGGGTGAGCAGACCGGCGCCTATGGTCATTATTACTGAGCAGGCGATCATGAAGGGCGTGTAGTAGCCGATCCAGGTGACGAGAGCGCCAGCGAGGACGGAGCATATGACAACGCCGAGGATCATGGGAAGATTCATGATTCCGGACTTTGTTGCAGAAGCCCCTTTGATTGCTTGGAACCAGAGTGGGAGCTGTTGATACAGTTAGCCCTCGGAATCTCAATAGATGGTCTGAGGCACTCACATAGTACACGTAGATGAAGAAGCAGCCCCCAATGCAAAACGCATACCATGCTGATCCCCACATGTTACGGTTCTTGATCAACCGGGGCGGAATGGTAGCCTTCTCCTGTCTCCACCATTGCACAACACAGAAGAACAAGATCAACACTCCACAGCACACGAAAAGTGCAATAACCCGTCTATCGCTCCACTCATACTTGATACCACCCCATTGTAGCGCCAACAAGCCGCAGACTACACCGGGCAGAAAGAACATTGTGCCGGGAATATCCAACTCCGAGATCTGATGCTTGAAACTGGTGCTACTCTTGATGGCTTGTGGCGATTGGAAGAAGGCCAGAATGAACACTGCCGTCACGAACCCAATTGGCAAGTTGATGTAGAAGCACCACCTCCACGAAACATGATCTGTCAAGGCACCTCCCATCAACGGTCCCGCAACACTAGCAACACCAAACATGGCCCCAACCATACCCGTGTACAGTGGCCGCCTATGCAATGGCACTGTTTGCGTGACGATGAGAATCGATCCGGAGAATAAGCCTGCACCACCAAGACCAGCAATCGCGCGTCCCATAATCAATCCGATGGAGGTCGGAGTCACGCCGCAGATGAACGAGCCCAGCTCGAAAATGAATAGCGCGATCAGGTAGACCCATTTAATTGAGTAGAACGTATATAATTTGCCGAAGACAAGGGTCAGGGCACAAGTCGGGAGTAGGTACGCGCTGCCGTACCATCCAACATCGTCCAGCGAGTTGAATTGACTGGTAATTTTGGGGATAGCTGTTGCCATGATTGTGTTATCCTACACACGTTAGCCTTGAAAGAAGCTCCAGAGAGCAGAGAGGAACCAACCAAAGCCATGCAAAACACACACAGACATATCCCAGTCGTGATGAGTGCCAACTTCCATAATGTCGGATACTCGCGTTCGTACTCTGTATCGGTCTCGAGCTCTTCATAGTAGTATTTTAATGGACTCCCAGGTCGCGGGGAGTTCACGAGCGTACTTGTTCCGGATGGTATCTTTCTCAACCAGGGTTTATGGAGAGTCTCGGTCGAATTCATCTCAATCGCATCCATTGACTGGCCTAAATGCCTAAAACCTTTGCACTCACTTGTTTGTCGCATCATGTCGTATAAACCAGTGTTCGAAAATGGACCACCAAAACACCAGGTAAAGGGTCAATAGGTTAAAGAAAGAAAAATGGAAATGAACACATGCAGGAAGTACCGTTCGCACAAGCAGCCAGTACCTTGCAGGACGGTCTCATCTGATGCTGACACGGAAAGTGATTGCGAATTCCCGACGAAAGGGGTCCAGATCTAACAGCAACAATGCCCTTGCTCTTGCCGTGACCGTTCGTGGCTGTGAACGAAAAGATAATAAGCGAAGAAAGGGGGAGGCTGATCGGGATATTTGCATCATAACTGTCAGAGGTCTACAAGTGGTATCTACTGTCAATACGTACCATGGCGATGGATTGTTATGCGGTAAAGTTATCCATGAGCACGGATTATGTGGTTGATTCTGTGGTATGGAGAGGAGCTACCAGCCTCAGCGCGATATTGGGGTACCTGCATACCCTTGCCATACGTGTATGCACACAAGGAAATATGCAGGGTGTACCTTGCGTCCCTACGGCATGCTACGTTTCAGGCGAACGAGTATAATTATTCGATGCGCAGATGTCTCTCTTATAGCAGCTCGTGCTTCTCCTATCATCATGCTCCATAGGCTATTTCTTTACTACAAGACAGCGGTTATACCCAACCTGCGCCTCTTAGGGCTCTTCCATGCGAGACGAATCCGTAGCGGCAAATCTCACATCTGAGATCCGATTTAAACCTCTAGTATATCGACGCAGTTAAAAAAAATCGTCTTGGAAATTCTGAAACTTTATGCAAGCCATGCACAGAACAGCAATCTTAAATTCGATTGCGCCACCTCCAATTGTATGCCCGTACTTTGTCAATGTAGAGCAGCTTTCGGCTGCAGTATCGACAATGAACTCTGAATTCTCCAATCTCTGTTTTAATGACTGAATGAAGATGATGAATCGCTGCTGATTAATATATGATCAGCCCAGCGATTATTACTCTTTCTCGCACAATGCGAGGTATAGACACAAAATCAGACTAATTCTTGATATTGCATCCACGGGAAATAGTTCGGAGGATTTTGAGCAGGTCATATCGATCAAGGGAGGCAAATACGTTGTGCTGCATTCGATCGAGCAATGTGGAGATGCCGAACACGGTCATGGTCTTGGCCTTTGACTTCGCTAAACCAGAGAACAAGGAGTATGCCGAAAATTAGTGGAAATTGGCAAAGGAATTGTTGTATGATGGTGAAGTCCAGTAAGAGTTGGCGTCAAAGGGATTGAAGGGTGTTCCAAATTTCTTGAAATGGTTCAGAAGAGGAAGTCTTGGGGCAGAAATTGGTGTAAAAGGTGCATAAATCGTTGAGAATCAGGATAGCTCATGTTGATTAGCCCAATAAATACTAGAGAACTAAGCCATTAAAGCTGTATTGTAAAGGCGGTTGACACAGTTAGATCAATAGTTTCATCATTGGTCTAATCTGTTATTTCTATGCTCATACAATAGCACAACAATAGACGCCATAGCAGGAATAAGTAATCGCAATCCATCGCGCCCATAGGATATCCCGAATAATGCAATGCCAACTAGAATAGATGTACAACTCCAAAGGTGATACTGATACACCTCGTCCCGCATCTACTCGGCGGGGGTGATGGCCGTCAATTATGACGAGCATTGTATTTGGAAGAACAGCAAGAGTATTCGACTTCAAAGAAGGCCATGGCAATGCTGCTGATAATCAATCGAGGGTTCGTAACAGTGTAATACGTCAACAAAAAAAAAAAAAAAGTGAGGTAGCCCGGCTGGTGGCATCAACGAAACATTCATTGACGTTTCATTGCTTCGACTTCACGACCAGCAACCAGAGCAATCAATGCAGCACCAACTCCGCTGCCGTCCTTGGAGATGCCAATGCGAATCTTCTTCTCACCCTCAGGGCCCACATCAGGAATCTGCCTCAATGCCTCACGAACGTGTCCCTCGAAGTTGGGATAGAACTCGATGAGACTTCCATCAACACCGACGTCGATCATCTCGTCGGTCTGCAATCTACCAGTGGAGACGGCAATGGCAGCAAGAGGCACGGCACCCAAACGGGCAGCGCGCGTAGCAATAGCGTGTCCAATGACTTGGACAGCCTTGCACTCTGTGATGCTGGCCTTTTCGATCTTCAAGTGGTCTTGCAATGCTTTCTTGACGTGCTCCCGGTTCTCGGTCTTGTCCGTTTCTACCAAGCTCAGAAGACTAGTGTCGATACCCCATTGCTTGAAGAGAGGCGAGTCGTCGGGAGTAATAACGTTAGAGGTCTCGTTGGGCTTGAACAAGTTGACTGATGGGTTATGGTGCATTTCCACTAAGGCCCGACGCAGGATCTCTCCCAAAAACATGCCCGAGACACGCTTCTCGAACATCTGGATCCCTGGGTTGTTGCTGTCCGCATCCACCTGCTGGTCGTAGATGGTGTTGGGCAACACGCTCAAATGGTTATCGAAACTTCCCCATTCAGCGTTGATAAGCATTTCGCCCGTCGATTTGTCGTATTTACCATATTCGCTATTCTCCAGCTTAGTGACCCGGTCAAGTTTCTCCAAGTAGGCCCCGTTGGTTCCTGTGCCGAAAATGGCACCGATCAACGTCCGTGTTTTTCCGGGCGAAGTGTAAGATCGGGCCATGAGAGTTCCGACGGTGTCGTTTACAAGTGCAGCTACACGGACCGGAAGTTGTAATTCATCAATCGCCGATTGCAACAGCGCGCATACATCCTGACCCACGGCATCGGGGATGTTATAGCCCTTTGTCCATCGGATGAGAGTGCCCTTGTTGATGCCTGATTGGCGCACAGGAAAACTGAATGTGAAACCGAGATCGAACATCTCTTGAGTAGCAGTACCATCACGACAACGCTGGAGGTGTGCTTCGAAGTGCTCCTTGTGGTGAATGCGTAGGAAGGCTTCGATCTGCCGGGCCAGAAATACGAAGAGGTCCTTGGAGTTTTCCGCAGACATCAATTCGCCGGGAACCATGATCTTGGACTGCGTAACAGAGAATGTTGTATCGCCATGAAGGTCAATTGAGCACACACGAAAATTGGTGCCACCGAGGTCGACGGCGAGGTAGAGGCCCTATAAAAGATCTCCGGGTCAGCGGGATCGAGACTTCGTAAGAAAGAAAGCGTACCTTTTCGGTGCCATTTGGTACCGATGTCACAAAGGTAGGGATCTGGCTTAGGGTCGTGTTTTCCTGAGTGAGCCCTTCATCCGATTGACGGATGTATTCAGTGACCCCTCGATAGACCTGCTCGGCGGGGTAATCGAACAGGTGCGCAATGCGCTTGGCCTCATCCAAAATGAAAGACATGGTTGCGGTATATGAGACGGAATGGAATGAGAGACTTGAATCGCACAGAGAGGAAGAAGGAGACAAAATATGAGTCTTGTCGGAGCGATGAATTCCAGTTTATATCATGGGGGGAGGGGTCGATGAGGTCAGTCACAGAAGAAAACAGAAACCGCCGGCTTCCCGATATCGACTGGTTTTCTCCGGTTCCTGCCGCAGGATATGAATTGGTCTGATTGTCATCCGGCAATTTAAACAATATTAAGTGCGAATTAATTGTGCGGGAAATTCATCCATTTCACTCAACTTGCAAGACGTTTGCGGTTGATGATATCATCCTATGGTGAACTCGATGCGAACACCACGAAATACCAATATCAATTGAAATCTCAGTAGAGCCCATACCATCAGATGTACATAGAGTCAAATCTCAAACAATCCTTATAACAGCTCCTCACTTGCTTTGCTTTACAAACTTCTGTGATCAAATATATGCCTTAGGCAAATACCACGTGACTGATCGCCGAATTCCATCGCCGGCAGAACTCGGACGTCGACAGTGATTGAAATCCAGCCCTTCCACAAACCACGGCCCCTCTCCCTCTACGCAGTCTAGCCGGATAACATCTGGGCTCCTTGTCGACTTTCCCACGGTTCCGAGCGATATTCAACCCCGATACCAGAAACACAATGGGCGCCGGCAACTCCAAGCCTGAGGCTTCGGCCGGTTCGAAGCATGTTTTCTCGAGGTAGGAATTGACCCAGTGGTAGATCTACGGGTTTGCTTTTGCTTCCTTTGTGATGGCTTGCTATGAGATGCTATCTTGAGGCTGGTGTTTTGCGCAACTGGACAGTGAGCCAGAATTACAAGGAATAGCTATTCGCATCTTTTTCGGGAGAAACAAGCCCTGGAGGCCGGCGAACGAAACAATAAGCTAATTCAAATTGAATAACAGCAATTCCCCTGTTCAATTTTCCTCGAATCTCGTCGAGGCCCTCCAGACCAGCTCCGAGGTATGCTCACACCAGCCCCTCCAAAACAACGAGGACTCTTGAGCCCAGGTTAATCAATGAACGCTCCTACAGACTGACTCCTCCCGCGCAAAGACCCTCGAACTCCAGATCCAAGAGCGCGTAGCCAAGGAACTCGAACGCCTCCGCGAACGCGAACAGAAGACCCTCGCCGACATCGAACAGCGCCTGGCCGAAGTCAAAGACACCGCTGCTACAGCTACCGCTACCTCCACACCAAACATCAGCCACACCCCCGGCTCTCTGGACCTGGACGCTCCCCGAATTCCCTTCGCTGGCCGGGAGTACACCCCTGTTGCTGCGCCGGTGGACCGTCCGATTAACCGTGACTTAACGCGGACCGCAGTGCAGACTGAGATCGATCAGCTGCGGGAGAAGCTCGACGGACGGAAGAAGCTTATCGAGGTTGGTGAGGACGTTGAGCGGGCGAGATCGGACGTCGCCAGCTGTTTGCGGTTGAACGACCGGCGGCCTCTGGACTGCTGGAAGGAGGTTGAGGGGTTCAAGCGGGAGGTTGCTAAGCTTGAGGAGACTTTCGTGGATCGTGTCGTTGGTTAGATAAGATATATTGAAAATATATCTTTGGTTGGTTTTTCCCAGGCTTTACAAAATAAATCTGGTCCTCATCCTCTTCCCCCTCCTACATCTTCCGTCTCGTTTGTCCGCATAGCACTTGGCCTCTGAAATGTGCGCATGTATGTATAGTTTCCTATTTATTCATTGAATGATCAAAATTGAGCCATTTTACAATTCTACATACATAGCACAATCTGATGAGTTACATGGTTCGCTTATTAACACGCCATTACTGCCCTAACTGAAAACGCCTAGGTCGTCAGAGATGGGTATTAGATACCATCTTTGTGCCATTCTATCTGTTACCAGGCCCCAATGACTTATTATAGAGGCCTCACAAAGCGCACGAGTCCAAACGCGGTTCAATATTTGTACGCTTGGGGAAATAAAGAACTGCAAAACAAACAAGCTCACTGGAGGCTAAAATCTCTTCCGGTGCTGCTGGAACGAATCCCCCGGTGTCCTTCTGACTCGGATATCCCAACTACCATCGTGACATACAGATAAAAGATCCAAACCTCGGTGTCGGATGCCATAATTCTTAGTACTACATGCGACGAGTCCATCATAGAATACCTCTATCACTCGTATGTGGTTCGTGGGCATCACGGAGAATAAGCCTGCAATGATCTGCCATCTGCCATCTTCTTCAGAGATAGTTAGACACTTACTGGAGCGATGGCATGGTTACAAAGTGACATTATTTTCAGAGTTTGTGCATCGCGTCGATAATAGCCAGAAGTTCACTATGGAAGATTGAGTCCCCCGGAGCACTATGCATTAAGACTCTCATATGGGAAAAGCCCAGTTCCCTCGCTTACCAGGCTGCGTGTGCCTGTCAATCATGTTCACAATTAGAATCAAAAAGTTGGCTCATACTTGGAGCCAAAACCATAAGAATGTATGAGGGACGGAAGCATGATTGTAATCAAATAATCAGGAGGGGGGGGGGGGGGGGGAAAGAAGACTCTTGACACATCGAGCCAATTGGGGACTTCACCGTCTCTGGCAAGACGCAAGCTCCAAAATATTCACTTATGTACCATACTAGGTCACTTGCACGCCATTTACTGCTGACGTTCCGCACTCAAACGGACAGACACCCCATAGTAAAGACAATGGCGCTAAAGCACGAGCTACTACTGAGATTGAAGTCGTCATCGTAGGGGGTAAACTAGGTAGTCAACTGAAAATGCCCAAATCATAATATCAGACACTGCAATACGAGGTAGGGAGAAATTGATCAATCGTAGGAGAATTATGCTCCTAAACCCAAGCTAAAACCTTGTCTGTCGGAACGTAAGCTGCATATCAAGCTGCTACCAAGTCCTCTCTCAGCATTTTTGTTTTGTTCTATTCCGCGGTCTGTAACAGTGTAGATCTACTTCATGGCGAAATATAGGGAAGAAGTCTAGATTTACCTCACATACCATACTCTCTATCCCAGGTTTAATTACAGTTATAAGTTACAGCTCATGGCTGACAAACCTCTCCATCCGCCTCGCAACACTCCCATTCACTAGAAAAGTCATAATCAATATAACCACAAGGGTCCTTCGGCGTATAAAAATATTCCCGCTCATAAGGCCGCAGAGGAATGCCCTGCCTGACCCGATAGATCAAATCCGGATTCGAAGTGAAATACCGGCCAATACCAACAATAACATCATAATCACTGTATGTCTTCTCGAGCGCCTCGTCAATTTTATTCGCTGTGTAACCACCCGCCACAATCACAGGGCTCGCCTTCCCATAAGCCTGCAGGAAGAAATCAAGCTTATCAGCCGACTGGGGCGCATCTCCGGCTCCCGAGACACGGGATTCAACCAGATGTACAAAGGCCAGCTTGAACTTGGCTAGTTCCTGGGCGAGATAGGTGAATTGCGGAACCGTGTCTTTCATGCGCATCCCCTGGAACGAGCTCCACGGACTGAGACGTATTCCCGTTCGCTCGGGGCCGATGGCGTCAACGACTGCTTTTGTCACTTCGAGGGCGAAGCGGGAGCGGTTCTCGACACTTCCACCCCATTTGTCGTTGCGGGTATTGCATGTGTCCTGGGTGAATTGGTCGATCAAGTAGCCGTTTGCACCGTGGATCTCGACAGCGTCGAAACCGGCTTTAATAGCATTCTTTGCAGCCTGCGCGTAATCCTGGATGAATTCATGAATTTCGGACTCGTTCAGAGTTCGCGGCGCCGGTTTCTCGGGCGTCATTGGAGTCGAACTGCTTGAGACAACTGGGAGCTGGTCACGTCCCAGTACAGAGGGATCTGCGGCGCGGCCCAATGCCCACAGCTGGAGAACGATATATGAGTTTTTGGCGTGAACGGCATCGGTCACCTTCCGCCACATGGTGATCTGTTCGTCATTGTAGATTCCGGGAATATTGTCGTAACCGCCGGCTCGGGGAGAAATAAAGGTGGCTTCGGTGATGATCAAACTCCTAGGCACTACAGCACGCTGCTGATAATAATCTTTCATTATGGGAAGGGGAACATGAGCATCATCGGCCCTGAATCGGGTCATTGGGGCCATGGCAATGCGTTGGGCAAGGTCCATTGCACCAACTCTGATGGGGGTATAGGCTTTGGGCATTTTGGAGGATATTGAAACGATGGTAGTAAAGAATTGGCATGGTATTCTTTTATTATCTGGAATTCAAGCCCCTTATATAGCATAGGTAGGTGTCAATATCTTGATTTGTAAAGATGTCCATTGTCGGTTGAACAACTCTCCGATATATTATTGCATAGTTTGAGATTAAGCCAAAATAAAGTCTCCGAGCTCAACCCCACAACTCCACATCGTTTCTCTTTGTTACTCCATACAGCAGTTGCTCATTGCCTTGGGATAAACAATATTATGCTATATCTCTCACTATATTAGACTACTCCCCATCCTGAAACCGCTTCATAGGTCCATATCTTAACGTAGCACGATGCAGCCGTCGTCCCCAGAAGAACAACGGAATGGCCAGTAAGATACTCGCAACCTGGATCGCCATCATCTCTCCAAACACCGCCGCCGCACCCTGTCGAGTGATCCAATCCGATGCGTACAATGATAGTAGCATTCCGATCGTATTGCGGATTACGAAGATGATTACTAGGGCTTCGCCAGCGACCTGGTCTCGTTAGCGTTTTATACAGGTTTGCTGGTGACAAAATATAGACGTACCGGTTTATAGCAGTCTAGCGAGTAAGTTACAGCCACGTTTGAAATAGCTGCTACGCCAAATGCTTGCATAGCATATCCAAATGCTGCCCCGATCCAGTGTGTCTGGGTAGCGATACACAGGCCAAAGATCAGGATACCTGCTGGTCCAATCGTGCCTGGGATCACAATGGCTGGAAGTCGGTACTCAGGGATCCGTTGACCTCCGCGATGGTGGGTTAGCCGGGTAGAAATGATATCGATCAGTCGGCCTCCGACGTAGAAGGCCAAAACGGATCCGATGAATCCGGATAGGGAGAGAAGTCCCACGCTTCCTGCAGGCCAGTTATAGGGTGGTGCGGTAAAGGTTTGCGACGCGGTTAGTTGAACGACGATGTTCCTATTGATGTCAGTAAGCCAATATTGCGCAAGAAATACAGCATACCCACCATCCCACAGAAATTCCAATGGTGAAAGCACACCAAATCAAGGGAGGATACGCAGCGTTGGTCAAAATATCTGCCAAAGTCCGAACGAACGAAGCCTGTCGGTCGTATCCAATAGTCAAGGACATCCATCGCCACTGTGTCCGTTTCTTCCGAGTCTCGAGATTGCCCTCTTGTAGGTAAGACGTTTCACGAATCATAAAAATCGCGAACACGAACACAACACCAACAGCAATAGCCAAAAAGTAACACATCCATCTCCAATCCTGCTCTTGAACGAGATACGCATTGATCAAAGGACCAACAAATAGTCCACCTGTCATGGCCAGATGAAAAATCATCAGGTAATGCCCGCGCTCCTGGGGAGCTACCATATCGCCAACCACAGCAGGCACTGTGGCATCAGCTGCGGCAGCAGCGAAACCAGATAGAATCCGCGAAGCAAGCAGCTCGCGGTAACTCGAGGCCTGACTGGACCAGACGTTCATCATGCACAGAATCACCATGGCTAGTAGGTAGACGGGGCGTTTTCCAACGACGCGCATCAGGGGAACCCAGACGATATTACCCAGACCAAAGAGGAAGACATTGAAACAGACTAACTCGCCTGCTTGTGTCTGGGTGACGTGGAATTCTTGGATAATAGCTTTTGTAGCGACGGTGAAGTTGCTTGAGTTGACGTTGGCCAGGAATGTGAAGGCGCATATTGTCAGGTAGGTAGTGTATTTCGCCACGAGTGACCAGTTCTGTGGGATTGGTCAGATTGAAATCTTATGTGAATTGATTTTTCCAAACGGCTACGGGAATATACCTGTGGATTATCCGGATCGACCCTTGTTTCATCCTTCAAATCGTCCAGGGATATTTTAGGGAGTGCGTTTTCGTCCGCCATGGACTCTATATGGCTCGTCACGCCCTCATAAGACGAATGTGCTTTCTGGCCTGCCATGGTAACCGATAATCCAGGAATGAAATGAATCGGCAGTCTTGAAACAAAATAGAGCAGCTGGTGGGTGCTCTTTTAAAGATCGAGATCGCTTTCCCCGCAAAATCACAGCAACCTAAAGTGCAAATCACGGGGATTCCGACTCGGATAACCCGATCTGAAATCCGGGGTAAAGGAGGCAAGGGCCTGGAATCATTCGAAACACCTTTCAAGAAGCATTATGTCCTGTATCATGTCCATTATTTGTGATTTGTGTTTATCGCAGCCATGCACGGGTATAGTCCCGCTGGCTCGGATTCCAACCTGAAAATTAGTCGGTGTGAGAACTTAGGATTTGCATTGCACGAGCCAACTTCAGTGAGGTAGGTGTATTCATAAACTGATAAAACAAGAGCGCGTGTGAAATTGCCGTTCAGAGAACCTGGACAATGCCGAAGCGGTTCCGGACCTGTATAGATGACATCATCGAGTTTGTCTCAGCTCCATGTCAACAATCAAGGACATAGCAAGAACGCTGGCAGGCTTTAACTGGGAATACCATATAATTATCACTTTGCAAATGCTTCTTAGCAGATTTCTTTATCCATATCAGAATCAACCATCAGCTGTAAAGCAATCGCAATACTCCGGTCGGAATTGCTCCGGTCCCGCGTCTCTCCACTTCCGCACAACCTCATCTCAACTTCCTCACGTCTTTTCCCTGTTCCTAATCATCCTACCATCCTAATCACTACCTGCCGTACAACACGGAAAAACAACCAAAATGGGTATCATTCGCGGCACCCTCAAACTCACCACCATCGGCACCGCCGCCACCCTGGGTACCTTCTTCTGGGCCACCCGCGACAGCACCTTCGTCCCTCTCCCAGCCACAGACCACATCTTCCAGTCGAAGCTTTTCAGCAAGTTTAACCCATCGAAGAACCCCACGACGCACGATTTGTGTATCCGCAAGGTGCCGCTGTCGGAGATTAACCCTGCGCTGTTGGAGAAGAAGGGGAAGTTGGTGGAGGCGTTCTGTGCGGGTGTTTGGAGTGGTTGGGGTACGTATTTAATTTTTGACCTTCAAATCATGGACGTCTGGTCTATGAAAAGATGCGGTGCTAATGTAATGCAGGATATGCTTTCCAGCGAGCATACCTATCACGGAAGTACCAGGGTCCCGAGACCGCTAGCCACCTCTGGTCGCCGGAAGAGCTACGCTCCTCGTCATACGACAAGGGAACTCTGATCACGGACCACTTCGAAGTCGTCGAGAAGACCCCTGAGCGGATTGTGGTGCGCTGCGGTGACTCGCCGCGTCTGCGTGATGTGCGGGAATCGGACGGTCTCTTTGAGATGTCCGCGGTTGTGAAGCCGGACGAGGGCGTCGCGGTGTTTGGGCTGAAGAGTTGCTTCTACAAGGGTCTTGGCAAGGCGGACTCGGAGCCCATGCCGGCGCATATTGTCTGGTTGCACAAGCAGTATACTAAGTTGTGGTCGGAGACTGCTATCCGCAATGTCTTGCGGTGAGATGACGATTAACTGGCTTATTGTGACATTCTCCTAGGGCATAACCGTTTGTTTCTGTATATATGAAGAGGTTGATCCATTCTTGATTAAGTTATGATACGTTGTAGTCATAAACAGCGAAGCACACCTGGGATGAGTATAGGGCAGCTTGAGAACCGGTTTCTCCTCATATCAGCATGCGGCAGGACCTTCAAGTGCAGTCGACACATTCAAACTTGGCGGAATGGTGAGAATGAGTTGGGTCTCGTTTTGCCTTCCAGTTCGAATTCTGCGCGCTGTTCATTGCTTTCCGCCGCACGCTCAAGCTCAGCAAGCTCCCGGTCGTTGTCTTCCAGCGCGGAATGGAAGAGACAAGTATGAGCGATGAAACTGCATATAATAAATCCTTTAATAAACAAACTCTCAGACTCTGCCGCCTTCCATCAAATCCAGCCGGTTGCAAAGTCTTTTCTAATCATACATTATCGTGCATTCAAAGGTATCGTAAACCGTAGTCATCGTGATACCAACACCGCTCAAGAATTCGCACCATAGATTGCGTTTTGCCCGGTTGGCAGAATCTTTCGGGTCCAATGCGTAGTGATGTAGGTTGTTCGAACAACAAACAAGAAGTAGGAACGAGAAGGAAAAGGTAGGGAAAAAAGAGAAACGAAAGATCATCCTCGTTTTCATCCCTACATGCCAGAAACGTTCATTCTCAAACCACGATTCTTTAAAACGCATGTTGCACCGCTCGCCTATGCGCGAAACGCCAACACTATTGCGACTGGACCGTCCTCAACTGGTCCCACATTAAGTAATTTCCAGGATAGCTTCAGAAAAGATAATGGATCAATCCTGTGATACAATGATCGAAAATACCTCCCACGGCCTTCGTCACTTTCCTCTTCAGCGCCCCCCCCCGAGGTGTCACAACAACTGCTCTCCTCAGGGTCCTCATCTTCGTCATTATAGAAGTCGTCCGGGAATCCAGTCGCGGCGCAGAGGGCCGCCAATCTTTGTAATGTAAATTGAAGGTCGAGGAGTTCTTTGTCAGAGAACGATAAGTTAACAGGGTCATTCGTTGATAGCTCAATTCCGTCCCCCAGAAGAAATGACGGCATCTGTTTCTGAACGGAATAATTTCAGTTTGAAGTTCAAGACCCCTTCTTGTTTGTGCCTGCCACTGCTGGTTAGGCCTCCGGGGATGATGACGGGCTGTAGAACGAAATCGTCTGGGACATTCGCTGGTAGATCTAAGCTTGTCTCGCGAGAAACAGTGCCCTGGGGCTTCAAGCAATAAAATATGACGATCATCTTGGTCTTATCATCGTTAATGGGATGGCAGCGAGGTGCCATGGTAATTATATTCCGTACAGATTCAAACACTCCTTTGTTTGCATTCTACCATACTTTGACCTTTGGGGATGATCAAAATGCGTTCAATAATACTGAAAAGAAGACCATAATGGAGATAGAATCCTTTCTTTAGGGTTCCAAGTATTCTCACCCCATAGAGTAGCCAGATCCATATACTCCAAAGATAATATTGAAGCTCTAGCGGTAAGTCCATGAATCAGAAAGGTTTCCCAGGAGTTGTAGTACAGAAAGTTTGCCTGATGGCTTGGTTTGCTGCTTCGCGTGTCAGGTCATAGAGAGAACAGTCTTGATCTCGACCCAGACGTATGTTACAGCTTGCCAGGGCTGGGAGCATTACAAACTAGAAACAATGAAGCTGTGATGGAGGGGATTGCGCCATTCTGAGAGCTTCGAATACAAGAAATATCCAGGTGTCCATGAACCAAGAGATTTATCATGGTAAGGCAGTCATGCTCGACCAATAACTTGGGGCCCTGCAGCATGGGGCCGCCTTTTCACACGACCTGACATTGAGGTGAATGGTTAATAAACGAAGAGCGCTCATAGAGGTGAGATAAAGGTCTTGTGATACTTTCATGTCCTCGGAATCCCAATATCGGACGAAGAAGTGGTTAGTGGACTGAAACGGAGTGCAGCTTCATTATACACCGTGCAACAAGTTTGCAGCATATAGCGAGCATCCGTCGATGGATTGATCGGAGTAATATTGCTGGAATATGGATTCAGTTCTATGGATAGTTGCGCTGGAGGAAAACGTGGCGGTATATCCAGCACCGAACGGCAGGTGAAATGTCCAGGAAAGATGGTTGGAGGTCCATTGATTATTTCGGAACAATACTCAACATGGTTCATCCCCATAAATTCGACCATAAAGAACAGGCGTTCGAATTTTTGGTGATTGGTTGTGTTCAATTCGGTCCTGTTGCTATTATGGTACTCATAATATGTTGAGAGAGTCCCAATTGACTATCAAGACTTGATTGAGACCATCTCCTACATACAAGAGAGTTCAGCGACCGGCGCAGACTCCTCGCCTGCCTACGGGATTACTTCTACGATTTAGACGCCAAAAAAAGAAGAGGAAGACATCCACAACAGTTGCCGTGCACAAGTGGATCATTTCGCTGTTATCGCGACTCGGGGAAATGGGCTCATTAATCGGTGCTTTGTATTCATCTCTTGGAGCCGGTCGTTGAATGAATGATCTGTTGAGGATTGAACAGAGTCCCAGAGAGGCAGATCATGGAACGTGACGACGGGTATGATAGTATACTCATAGGAGAAGATGAGTAATGGGCGAGTCAAGGGCTTAAACACGATCTCGATTTTGATGAAGAGGGATCCGTGAAGATTCGGCTTAATAAAGCGTTGTATATCTCAAGATGGTCTGTGAAGGATCCTCGGGTCTAGGCATAGGACGGTGGAACAAGTCAGAGCGTGCGTGTGTCTTTTTGTGTGTCTTTTCCCCACCAAAGCCCAGACTTTAATTCCCACTTTCCGGTCCACATTATTCCTCTTTCTCTCTTTCTCGCTCTCTCTCTTTTTCCCCTTTCCCGCTCTCCATAATCGATTCTCTCCATCTTTTTTCCCTTCTCTTTTCTCTCTTTTTTATCGACAACTCATCCTCTCTTTTCCCTGTTCGATCGGGTTTTCCGTCGACTTGACGCTCGTTTTCTTCCTCTTTTCCCTCCCTTTCCTCTTCTTCTTCCTTCGTTCTTGTTCTTTTCTTTCATTCCCGGCCTGGTGCTGTCGTACTTTATTTGCTTTGATTCTTTTTATATCTTTTCCACCTGCGCGTTTCCGCAAGGGACTTTCTTTTTTTCTTTCCCCCAATTCTTTCGAGTAAGACACGCGGCAGTTGAGACTGTTCCTTCTGCCTTCGGCTGTTGAGTGTTTATCTTCCGATCCACTCCTTCCCCTTGATCTCTGAGGTATTGTCTTCTCTGCACTCATTACGTTTTTATATCTTCTCATAATTTTATTCTATTCTATTTTACTTCGTGTTAGTCCTTTGATTATCTACCATCTTTCTGCCTGATTTGCGCCTTCGTCTTACTTTGCCCTCGGCTAACCTCTCCAACGCGGACTCTCAGCCTCCATCCATCAACGCTCATTTACCCGTCGCAAGTCGTATCCATCTGATAAGACTACCGAATCGTGAATCAAAAGAACGATCACGAAATCGAGCCAAGAACTATATACATCGATTCGTCTTCGCATCGTGCAACGATCTTCCCGTGAAATCGTCGACCGTGACATCAACAGCGATATAGGACCGGCGTATCAGCCTCGTTTCCTATCTTGCACCACACCGAGTTCTTTCACTCGCGAGTCGACGCCAACCATCCTTCATGGTCGCTTATTCTGCTCAATCTCCTTCTCTTCACAAACCGACCCCTCCACGCAAAATGGCCAAATTCCGAGCGAGCAACGTGCTGGGTGATCCTTTCGCGCTCGCGACCATCTCTATTTCCATCGTAGGTTGTCCGTTGAAATCGAGCGAGAGACTCCGTGCTGATTCGATCATTTCTGGCTTAGTTGGCGTGGCTGATCGCATTTGTTGCGTCCATCTTCTCCGATGTTAAAGGGGGATTCCCCAATTACTCGTGGTGGGCTATTGCCTACATGTTCTGCGTCATTACAGGGATAACTGTCGTTTTCGGGTCGGATACGGGCCACATCTATAATGTTGCGGTACGTTTGCTTCTGAACAACCTCGGCGGACTCACTCAGTGCTAACGAAATTTTTTAGCTTGTTGCGTACCTCGCCGCGGGTCTGGTCTTCACTACATTGGCCCCGAACACGCTAGTATACCAGAAGCAAGCGTCTTCACAAGCAGCAGGGGCTGGGTTTATCCTCCTGTCCATGGTGATTGTGCGTTATCCGCCATCCAATCAAACACCCATATTGGTGCTGACTATAAATTAGATTGTGTGGATCTTTTACTTTGGATCCAGTCCTCAAGCCTCTCATCGCGGCTTCATCGATTCGTTTGCTCTTAACAAGGAGCAAAGTGCATACGGAAACAACCAACGGCACATGTCGAACATTTACGGTAACCGTCCCGAAACCTCGACCAGCCAGATGCCCCAGATGTACACCTCTGCTCAACTCAACGGTTTCGAAACTTCGTCCCCCGTGTCTGGTTATCCCGGCGGTCCTCCTGGTGCTGAGAACCCCCACGCGTCCCGGTTCGGTGGTTCGGTGGCTGGCAACAACCCTGGCGATATTCCGAGTGAAGTGCCTCAACCGACCGAGTACCCGTATCGCGCCAAGGCAATTTACTCGTACGATGCGAACCCAGAAGACGCTAACGAGATTAGCTTCTCGAAGCACGAGATCCTGGAAGTGTCCGACGTCAGCGGACGATGGTGGCAGGCCAGGAAGGCAACGGGCGAAGCGGGTATTGCGCCATCGAACTATTTGATTCTTCTATGATCGATTGGGTTTGGTGTTGGCAATCCGGCGTATTCCTTTGCTCTTGTTCCTTTTCGGGTGATGTTTCTGCTACTTTCATCGTGCGTTAAAAAAGAAATGGAGAAAGATTTTCTTGATCCTTTCATTTTGTTATTGATTGATACCCTTCCTTGTCGGATCTCTTGGTGTGATTCTGGTTACAAGATTATGTCATGTCCTGATGGTTTTTGTTCTTTGGATATTCTGTGCTTCAAGTATTTCTTGACTGGCCTGCATTCCTTTCGATTGACTCTTTTCTCTATTCTAATTGTACATTCATTATGGAGCGGACGGATGGCCGCTCAGGATTGATGGTTTAGGTATTTGATTTGTGATGTCTAGTATTTCTCACTGCACAGTTTATACTGGTTTAGGAATGGGATTTCGTTCGAGTTTGATGGTATTCGAGGTATTTTCACCGAATCAAACCTGGTTCTCCACAACCTCGGCGTGTGGGGATCTGCCATGTCAATTTGAGGGGTTGACTTGACAGGAACGGCCATAAAATGTAGAAAGTAGAGTTGAATATCGGTGTACGGAGTACCGGAGAATGTATACAGCATGTCCTGCGATGGAGCTATGTATACGAAGCTCCATAGCCAACAATATTTCTAGAGATGCACGTGCATCCCCCCATACACCCAAAATGGTGCTGATACAGATGGCTATCAACAGCCATTGGGCAGCAATTGCAAAGCAATTGCAAGATACTGGTAGGTACGTGCAGTTAATGCCAACACAGAATACTACTACATAAAACCAAGAGTCTGGGATGCAGCAGTAAGTAGTAGTGAACTCCTGTATTGACAACATAAAAATAGCTACTGGGATTAAAATCCTGGAGCTCTGGCCACTGCATGTCGCTCTTTTCCCTCCTGTTTCATTTAATATAGCGGCCTCCTCTTTTCTTCACTAACAGAGTACTACCTAACTAAGTTATGCAGATTAATCAATAATCGAGTTCATTCTTTCTTTTTCTTATCTTACTCTCATTCCTTCTTCTACGGAGTATACTTTCTTATTGCCCCCTCACCTCTGTGAAATTACCATGAAGTGGCACATCCCTCCTCTTTTCTCTTTCTTTTAATTCCTATCATACGAGATACTGTCACCATGCCCGACCGTCTCTCTCGCTTGTTCAAATCGAAGCTGCTGCGGCGATCGTCCACTTCAACGGTGCCTCTGAAGAAGCAAAAGGCGGACTCCAGAGCGGTCGACTCCAGTACCCTGACCTCTTCGCCCTCAGACAACGTCGTCTCTTCCTGCGCGCCATTCTTCCCTTCCCCTTCTTCCCCTGTCGAGTCTACTGCAAAGCCCCGCGCCTATAGCGTTGTCTCCTCCCTACCACTCGACCACCCAAGTTCCCCGGACGAGTTACTTGCGGGCGCGGGCCCAGCTACTCCGGCGACCGGTACCTCCGGCGATTATCAGTGGCATCACCATAATTCCCAGCAGCACCAGCACCAACAGGGACAGTATTTCGACTCGATTGAGCGACCCGTGTCGGCAGGAAAAAGTCGTCTGGACGAAGTACGAGCGAGGAGAGGATCGCAGCCAAAAAGTGCGGAACGTTCAGGCCACTCCTTGGATCCAGGTCCCACTACCACGACCGCCGCCTCGTCCTCCGCCGCCGCCGCCGCCGCCGCCGCAGACCAGTGGCAACAACCCGATCAGCTTTGGAAAAGAAACGACTTCTCCGGGCTGCAGTCGACTCGTTTGCCTATTGCGTACTCGTCCGGTCCATCGAGTCCTTCCCCGCTTCCCCTTTCAGATCCGTTTGGTGGTGTCTTGCATTCGCCCAGGCTACTGCAAGAACAGGATCAACAACACTCCGGTGTCAATCCTACGACGACCATCACCACCGTTGACCCCCAGGTCTCGGCTCCATCGCTAGCCCCTGTGGCTGAATTGGTCCCCTCTGACCAAAACCCAAATACTAATAACTATCATTATTCGTCCGCTGCACCTCCGCCTACGTCCACTTCGTCCCTCAAACGTCCTAGCCTTGTCGTGCGCAGACAGTCTCTGCTTCCGCCTAACCAGCAACACTTGGTCAGCGGCATCCTAGACCCGGGTCTACTATTTTATAACGGCACTCAAGGTACTAGCAGTCGCGGCGGCCCAGTCAACGTCGAGATGCCAACCCGCAAGATTTGGGTTAGACGACCAGGTGGTTCGCCAACGTTGGTGCCGATTCTGGAGGATGCCGTGGTGGACGAATTACGCGACCAAGTGATAGTCAAATTCACCAATTCTCTGGGGAAGACGTTCGATTCGCCCGATATCGTGATCAAAATTGTCCCGCGCGATGGTTCCACCAAACAGTCCACCCCAGAACGGTTGTTGAACCCGGAAGAATCACTGGCATCGGTATTGGACACCTACTTCCCCGGAGGCCAGCGTGTGGAGGAGGCTTTGGTCATTGACGTTCCACCTCGTCGAACACCTAAACCGTCCCCGCGTCCGATGTACTATCATCACTCTGATTCCGCTGAACATGGGGATTACTTCTCCATTGCGCCTATGAATGCCAACGTCTCGACGCCCCCGACGCATGTGTCCAGTTCTGCTACCAGTGTCAATGCGCATCCGACCCCGTCGATATCGATACTAGCTACGGGCAAGGCTCCTCCTCTCCCGTCTCCAGGTAGTACTCGCACAAATCGACACGCTCGTCGACCTGCTACGATACGCCATCCGACACACCCCACAAACTCTCCAACCTCGCTGCAGACACCAGTACAAAAAGGTTTGTTCTCCTCCATCCCTTTCTGTTCTACTTTCTCACCCTATTCTAGTCGAATCCGTCACTCCTGCTGTTCAAAGTCCTCAAGCACCTCCGGCAGCTGCAACGCCTCCACTCCCTCCAGCACCCGAATCTCCACAATCTAAGACATTGACTCCACCCACACGGGGATCATCACCACGAGCACGGCCCTCATATAAGGACAAGAAGCCCAACAGCCCACTGTCGCTAAGTGCCGCCTTTGGCGGCCTCATCGAAGGCACCGTCCCTCCGATCAACGTCCTAATCGTCGAAGATAACATCATCAACCAGAAACTCCTGGAAGCATTTATGAAACGTCTTAGTGTCCGTTGGAAGTGCGCAGCGAATGGTGAAGAAGCCGTGAAGAAATGGCGCCAGGGTGGATTTCACTTGGTACTGATGGATATCCAGCTCCCCGTCATGAACGGATTGGAAGCTACAAAGGAAATCCGACGACTGGAACGATTGAATGGGATTGGTGTCTTCCCCAAAACCCCCGATGGGCGCGCCAGCGCTACCAACGCCAACACATACTTCACACCAGGGGCGGGCCAGGGAGTATCAAGTACGATCAAGGAAGAGGATACCCTACATGACCGAACACTATTCAAGAGTCCCGTCATCATTGTCGCCTTGACAGCCAGCAGTCTACAAAGTGACCGTCACGAAGCCCTCGCCGCCGGCTGCAACGACTTCTTAACCAAGGTTAGTCCTCCTCCCACTTCTCCCACATTCCTCTGTTTAACCAGTGTCTAACAAATGACTCCAGCCCGTCGGTTTCCCCTGGCTCGAACAGAAAGTCACTGAATGGGGCTGCATGCAAGCCCTAATCGACTTCGATGGCTGGCGCAAATGGCGCGGCTTCAACGATGACCCCGAGCCTTCTCCCTCCCCCACAACAGACGGCCACACGAGTCCCATGCACATGAGCACGGCGGTGACCAAGCCTTCGTCGCCGGTATCCCCGTCGGCGACGCGTAGTCCGGCGGTTAAGAATCAAGACGATGGCCCTATACTACCGGCGGGTGAGAATGAAAAGGGAGAGGAAGTCGAAGATCCGCCGCGTTTGCCGGAGCAGACGGAGATTGTTCGAGAAGATGGTGAATAATCTCTTTCTCCTCTCCATTCTCCCTTTTTCTTTTACTTTCATTTCTTTTCTCTTTTCCTGTTTTATATACGCAGGTACAGCGGAACTGCATATATGCCATACAAAATTCCCAGTATTTGTCTTTTGCTTCGGGAAAGTCCATTTTATCTTGACCTGCTGATTTGCTTTTGGTTTTATGATGGTTTCTTTGGATACCCAGCATAGCATGTTTTGTTTTCCTTTTCTTTTTATGTTTTACGATCTACATATCAGTACACGGGATATGTATCTGTTCTATTATTTCTGGTTTATTTTCGAGGCTTGCTACTGAGTGATAGATGGGAATTGGGGATGAAGTATAGGATAGGTAATGTATTAGCATTATAGACGGATTGAGTGCTTATAGTAGAAGACAGCAGAAGGATATCGATATTCGTACATGTTCTTAACATACCATATATCTGGTGGACATGATATAAATACATTCACAGCTCATTCACAACGTAAGAAGGAACCAAATCCCAGTATATGTACAAATACAACTGATCAACCAACCAACCCATTACCATATCAAAACCCAGTCAAAACAGCAAAGAGAAAAGGTTAAACATTAACCCTCGTGGGAATCTTAACTTCCCCCTTCTTCCGCTCGTAACTAGGCACACCATACCGCCTTCCAGGAGCCTTGTGTCCACGCCCATCAGCGCCAGTAGTCTCCTTACTAACGACAACGTCCGTGAAGCGGAACTCAAACCGCGAGTCCTCGGGGTTAACCTTCTTAGTCCTCTTCTCGCGGCGCTGCTCGGCCGCTTGCTTACGCTCTGCCTCGACGCGCTCTTCCTCCTGGAGTCTAGAGGCGAAGCGCTTGATGTTTTCGTTCCGCTCGTGGGGCTTCTTGATGGTGTCGCGCTCGTGCGCGACGAGGTACGGGTGCGGGATACGGGCGTCAGCGGGCTGCAGGACCTGTCTCTCCTGGTCGCCTTTGCCGACGCGTTCGATGAGGTGGGGGTTCTGGGTGGCCTTTGAGATGGAGATGGAGGGGTCATTGGCGATTTCTTCGATGGTGGAGTTGGGGAGGCGCGGGGCGCCGGAGAAGACGCGGCCAGCGTCGACGCGGGTAAACTGGCGGGATTCGGAGACGGGATAGAAGATTTGGGGGTCTGTCAGGCGGTGGACGGGAAGGTCGTTGATTGATTCGTGAGGTCTTTGGTCGCGGGGGTCGGAGGAGTAGCGGGTTGTTGGGACCATTTCCTGAATGGCGCGAGCGTAGGGAAGGGCTAGTGGTTTCCCCTGAGTATCCAGTTAGTGACTGACATAACAATGGCATGACAAAAGAAGATGATGAAAGAAGCATTGCAATCAGATATGGGTTGTTATACGCATTCCTTGGTGACCAAGGTCATAAAGACTAATCGAATTTTTTTGTTGTCTCATCACACAATGCAGGCATTCCACGAGGAAGGGAAGAAGGTCGAAAGACGGAAGAAAAGAAGTTGAACATACCTGCGACCTCCAAGCCTTCTCCATTTCCATCAACCTAACCACAGCGGCAACCCTCCTCATATCAACCTTCAACTCAATGCTAACCGCCCTCACACTCTTCTTATCCTGCACAACCCTCTTATAAATCTCCGCGCGCATCTCCTCGCTCAAAATCGGCTCGCTGACAAAATTCTGATTCAGCGGAAACGGCCTCTTTGACAATTGCTCCGGCTGCATAGAGTCCTTGTTCAGGTCTCGCAGGTTCGTCACGTATTTGTAGACGTTTGGTTCGTGGTATTGCAGCTTTCGCCCTTCGCTGTTTAGCCATTCGAACATGTGGCTGCGGAGCCGTGTTTGGGCGGCTGGTGTGGAGGAGAAGGTGCGGCGGGGGCATGATGTGGAGGAAGTTGGGAGGGATGTGCAAGAGGAAGAAGATGAGGAGCAGACGGATGTGGAGGAGTTAGGAGAGATGTAGGGAAGGACAGAGTTGGAAACCCGTTGGGTTTGTATCCGTGGTGGCATTTTGAGAACGTGTGTGGAAAATTTCAAGCTGGTCAGTTCAATTCAGGACAGGCCTGACTATGGCCGTGAATCCTGTGTCTAGAGATCTTCTCAATTGAGCTAATGGCAAAGAAGATGCAATTGAGCTGATTGACAAGCAGAATGAATTCACGCGCTGGACAGAGAGTTGGCAATGCGGACACAAGGAGAAAACCTGCGTGAGGTCGAAGCGAAGAAACTTTTCTGCGTTTGCCGGTGGCACGTGCGCTCACGTGACCACATCGCGCTGGAATATTCCGAAGCACAAAGCATTCCAGGGTATCAGAGATAAGGAAGAAAGAAACCATTTTGCAGAGTCGAGATTTTTAGATCACAATCCTAACCAACTTGAATATATATAAAGGTACCCGTAAAGGAAAGTTACGAACATCCAACCCTCTTTATCACAAGTTAGAAGAATACTATGAAGAAATAAAAAGCAAGGATAGTGTATGCAAGCTATCAAGACAATTAGGCGTCCGCAAAGCAATGCGCTAGAACCAGTAAGCCAACCTAACAGCCGGACGCCTCTTCCACAGACCGAGAAGAGACGAGAATTCCAAAGCTGTAGCCATGTAAAAAGAACGCCTTTCACATGTAAATGTAGTAGGACAAGAATACCGACCCTGGCCCTTTTCTTCTTTTTGCTCCGTATATATGCCAAAGGGGTGGTATAAAGAGAAGGAAACAAACAAAAAAGAAAGAAACAAGTTGAATTATAGCAAGACGCAGGAAATAGTGCACGAAGAGAAAAGAATACTCCCACCAATCGTAAAAACACATCAAGCAAAACGGAAGACGACCCGAAGAACTTTGCACCAGGGATACCAATGCAACCGTTTCCCACCTGTATCTCCTGAATGCACACCCAGATCAATATGCCATACAATAGAACAATGCAAGAATGAATTGGTTTCACAGAGAAGTCAAGAAAAACGTCAGAAACCGCAAAAAAAAAAAAAAAAGAGTAAAGCAAAACACGGGGGTATGAATGGTACGACGAATTCGACAACAAAGGGGTTCGGCAAGATATCAAGCAAATATTGCAACACACGAATAATCCTCGTAAGCTTCTCAAACAACACACGCATGAAAATGCAATCCTCCCAAACATGAGAACAGAGCATGAAACAACGACAACAGCGCCCATAGTCCGATGCTGTGCAAGTATAGAAAAGCAAAGTAAAGGGGGAATAATAAGCGTAAGAGTCAATAATTAATGAAGAAAGGAAAAAGAAAAGAGAAAAGGAAATAATAACAAAACATAAGAAGCAAGAAAAGAACACAGAAAGAGAGAGTAACCATAATCCTTACTCCTGGGAGGAGAGGCGCCTCCAAATGCTGATCTAGCTCATGAAAACCAGGAATCCCAAAGCGCCAGATACCCCAGTTGTCATCAAACATGCCGGACATTATTCAAGCGATCACAATGCTAGTGTTTTTGTTTACCGACCCATCATGTAGTCGGGATAGTATGAATTATAGCCTCCCGCATTGGGGCCGGGCGTGCCACTCCCGTGAACGAGTGGAGGAGTCGGCGACATCATCGGATTCATACCGTTAGCCCGAATACCCAGACCCGCGTTGGGGTTGAATGAGCCGTTGCTTGCCATGGCAGGGTGAGCATGGTTGGCGGAGGGATGGATAGGTCCATTGTTTCGCAATGCCAACGGCATCATCAAACCTGGAGGGGCCGCTAGACCCGGGGGTGGTCCGTTCACCGAGGAGAACATATGACTGTTGCTGTTATTGTTGTTGTGGATCGCACCAACGTTGTTGTTTCCGGGGACAACACCCTGCTGAGAAAGGTGGTTGTGGTTCGCCATGCTGCCTGGCTGACCGGAACGCACACCCAAGGGATTCTTGGAAAAGCTGAGACGGATGCCGGTCTTGACACTGTTCGACAGCTTGTATCCGTAAAGCTCGTTGAGTGCCTTGCTGGCCATGGCCACCTCATCAAATTCCACGAAGCACATGGGCCCGTTCTGCTTGTTGCGAAAACAAAGCCGCTTGTACCCACGTTGTTTAGAAAACAACGCCTTGAGCTCCTCTTCCGAGGTGTCTGGAGGCAGGTTACCTACGTACAAGGTGTTGCAGGGCGGGTTCAGGTCATTTGGGTTGGCGGCGGGGAGGCTATGGCGGGGATTGTGTTGGTTGCCGTAGTGGAATCCATGACTCCCGCCTATACCGTTGTTCACGGTCTGTGGGTAGGCGTAGTTGCCCATGCGTCCTGGTCCTCCATTTGCTGCATTTCCACCACCGGCCCCGGGCCCGTAATTGGGCAATGGTGGGGATGCCATGTTGTTTGACAGAGACATGTTGGCAAATCGCGAGACGGGAAACTGGGGGTTTGTGGAGCGACGAGGAATGGCTGTAGAAGCCGAATGTCCATTCTCGGCATAGCCAACGGGATCTTTCAGCAGTTCACCGGTTTCTTCATCTGGATCTTGATCAATCATGGACTTGCCGCTGATGCGCGGCAGGTCGTTGACTCCATTTCCGATGGGGGACTGCGGGGAAAAGAGGTTGTGCAGGCGCGTTTCGGAGGACGGTGGCAACGCGTCGTTGTTGTCAGCGACTGCTGCCAGACGTTCCAAGCTCTGGAAAGTACCGTTGAAACGTGACGAACGCGACATAGGACCATTCGTAGGGGCGTTGCCCAAGAGGTTCCGAGTCGCGGTATAGTCGATGGTGTTTCGGCGACCGGGATTGAGGTTAGGGCCGACCGAGCCATTGACGATCTCGACAATCATGTTCGCGTCATTCTTCGAGTTGGGCTTGCCATTCAACAAGGCTCTCGCTTCCTCTGCAGCAGCCATGGAGTTGAAGCGGGCGATTGCGCTCAAGTATCCAGTATCTTCCGGCAGATCGACTGGGATGAAGTCGGCGTCCACGAAGTCCTTGGCGAAAAGCAACATGCTGCGCAAGGCCTCGCGACTGGTATTTCGTGGGAGCTTTCGCATTAGAATCGCGCCGCCACCAATGCTGCCCGCGCGGGAGAAGCCGTTAAGACTTTGCGCGGACCGGTCGGGTTCGTTTAGACGCATGGTGCCGGGGGCAGCGCCGTCGAAGGCGGAAGATGTGCCAATGGGGGAAAATGGGTGGGAAAATGAGTTGCTGAACGAAGTTGGTGGATGCGACGCGGTTGGGCTATACACGTCGGTCGACATCGCATTCTGGGCCGTCGTGGGCGGCAGCGAAGATGAGGGGAGGGAGTACTGCGGTGGCGAGGAACCGGACGAGATTGATGCGGTGCGCTGTGTGGTACTGTAGGACCCAGGGCTTGTACGGGTAGACTGACTGGAACTGCCACTCATGCCTCACAGAGGGTTATTGATATGCTAGAGATCTCTGAGGGAGAGTTGAGGGGAGAAAGAGGAAAGCGAGGTGTGGACGTGTGGTTGTGCGTGCGTGGCCACCCAAGACTTTTGCTCCACGATAAGGAGGCAATAGGAGGGATGGTCAATGATCTCACAAAACGACCAGCGGGGAATATAATTATAAGAAGATGCTGAGATTCAAGAATGGTAGTATCTTGATACAGTAAAGAAAGAAATAATAAAAAAAAAAATCGTGGTCAGTGAGCGTCAAAAAAGGTGGGTTTCCCTTATTGTGCGATGGTCGATGGACTCCGTACGGGGGGGGGGCGCGAGTCGCCCCTGACAATGCGGCGAAAACGGCAATACGCGCGATGGACAAGCGAGAGATGATCAGGCACGAAAACAAGCAGTTAAAGTGGCAGTAACAAGAAATTGATGATGATAACCAGAATGGGAAAATGGTAGGTGAAAATAGAAGAAAATGGTGAGGCGGAATGTAGAAAGAAGAAAGAATAGAGGGGAGGAGGGGGGGGGAGATGGAGGAAGAAAAGAAACGGGGATGAGAAGGAGTATGACCAAGCAGGCCGCTAAGCCAGACGGAAGACGGGAACAGCCAGAAAATGCACGAATGGATTATTGATAATGAGAAAGACGCGAAGGATGTGTCGTGATGGCGTAGAGAGTAATGTAGAGCAGTGAAGAAGAGAAGATAGGACTCAAAATCACCCGGAGAGCGAGCAAGAAATGGAGAAAAAAAGGCCCAGAAGAAAGAGAACAAGAAAAAAGAGGAAAAAAGGACCAGAAAATCGAAGGTCCGGAACGGTCTTGACGGGGGTGGGGGATGTGGTGGGTGAGCGAGTGGCCCCCAATTGGGTTTAGCCTGTGAAATATTACCGGATATATTACAGCCATATCCTATCTGGGACTAGTGGTCATCTATTTTCCCCTTTTCCCGCAGTCAGGCAGACGTTCGCACGCGCGTCGTACACTACTGTATGTACCGTATGGTAAGATGTATCTCTACTCAGAAGGAATTCATGAACAATAACAAGCTCTTCTACAATACTCTAGAGTACTCCATTGTAAGATATTTTTATATTCCGAGAACATCAAAATAGCCTCCAGATGCAAACGTGGAAAGATGCGCAGCTGGTCCGTGTCCGCGCCCGTACCTAAGAATGTAAGTGGAGCCCAGTTGACAGTTCCACTGAATACATATCTGTACAAAGCACGGAGCAAGCGTTAAATCTACTCTTAATACTTCATATTGCTACTTGTATGCGCTTGTATGGAAGATGTCACAGGGACAAGTAGCCGTGCTTAATATGAGGGATAACAATGAAATGATACCGATATTGATGATACTATTAGAGGTCTCATCAAGCATTGGACCTGCATAAACCTCGATCAGGGCATATCGGCGTCATCTAATAAACTTTGGCATCCTGCTAGGAACTGGACAATGCATTATGTCACTATCCATGCCACATATTAACACTTGACTAAATCTACAAATACCTCATTGCACGAGCATTACAAGCACTCGTCCACCCGATCATCTTGTCAACTGACCGTCATCCTGTCGCCTGATAAGAGTGGTCCCTGGTTCCTGATGGGGAATGGTGTCAGTTTGTCATTAGTCAGCCAAGTGACACAGCGGCCGAAGTAGTAATTGATTTTGGTGCACATTTTCATTCTTCCACACAAAGTGCACTGTAAAGGAGCCTTGATGTTCTGTAATACAGTACCATACTGTACGGTAATAATCAGCAGGTGGGGCCCGGTGGCTGCATTCGGACCCATGGGAAGCTCAAACTCTCCTGCGGATCATCGTCTGCCCGGCCGCTGGTTGGCTGTGCACGCGGCCAATTAGAAGCCACCAAAGACGACCCGAGTTCTTTCAGCTGCCAATTCAGGCATTATTCAGGCATAAATAGCCGGGATAAGGCTTCAGTAATATTTCAAGGCGACAATATCGATGACGCTGTTCAATAGGATGTGACTCATAGGAAATCAAATAATAACCATTATTGCGACAAAACAATGAAGATGCAATAGAAATATATAGGTAAGACATCCCGCCTATGACATATGTCTTATATACTAGATGCATGCATACCCTGACACCGGATCAACATCTCGTTGCCTGTAGATGCCTGTCAATACCGGCATCCCTGCCACATGATCTATGCATGTCTCAGTGCACACTTATCAGATCATAAAGTGAATCTCACAATTCATATAGTAGAGCGAATTCGCCCATAATATACACAGATAGTACATACGTACAACCGAAACCCGGGTTGTATCATGTCGTCCCAAGCAAGTCCAAACGCCATGGAATGCCCAAATATCAGAAAATCCGGCCATGCATCCTCCGGCCGCACGTAATAGTAGTTTTTCAAGCAGCCTTTTCGTTTCTCGCACTGTCCGATTCCAGTCTATCCATCATCAACAGAACCTGACAGGTAGAGACCAACAACCCAACACATCCATCCGAAGCAATGCCATCTACTCCGACCTCTCAGTCTTCTTCGTCTTCCCCTCCGCAAGACCAGCCTATCCCAATTAGCAATTAAACCTCACTCCCAATCCAGGTATCCAAGACAACATACCAAGCTCAACAACTTCCACACTCCATCACTAGGCTGTGCCCCGACACCCAACCAGTACTTTGCTCGTGACCGGTCGAGAGCAACCTCCTTGTATGGTCTGGCATTGCGCGCTTGTTCGGTGGAGAGGTTCGTCGGGCGTTGCGGGATGGGATTGTAGGTTCCGATGACTTCGAGAGGTTTGGAGTCTCGGGCGGATCTGATACAGCAGTGTTAGTATGGTTTCGGGTTACCGGGGTTATATCGTTGTATGGTGGTTGGTAGTGATCTGGAAGAAAAATTGACATACCGTGCCTGCGAAACGCAAATGTTATAAAAGGGCTGGTGCTTGTTACCAAATCGCGAGAGACGAATCCGAACGACCATCTTGACGACTCTTTATGAATGTGAAAAAGCAATGAATCCGAATGGATAACAATCTCGCAAAACAATTTCTCGATATCGCCGTTCCCACTCCGCGGAAGTTCGAGCGGAAGTTCGGGAAATATATTGATCCGGAGGGTCTTCCGAATACGGTTTAGGGCTCTGAGGAGGGGTGATGTAATCGTATTGATATCACGCTCTTATATTCAGAACTTCTCGACATTAAACCATCGAGGACATATATGCTTCGCTCATTACTCTCAATCAGACAACCTCTCTTCACTACGTTCAGAAACTATACCACAACAGCCAAGATGTCATTGAAGGTCTGTGCAACTACATATATACCACCAAGGTATCTCAATTCTAACACCAACAGGCAATCTCCTCCAAAGATGCCGCGGCCCTGGACAAGGACCTCATGGAAATTGGTGGATGGTCATTAGATCAGTTAATGGAATTGGCCGGATTATCCGTTTCACAAGCTGGTAAGACGCCCACAATTCTTGTATGTATCAGACATGGACATACATACTAACAAGGTTGACAGTCTACCGTGTCCACCCATTGAGCTTAGGCAAGAACATCCTCGTGGTCTGCGGACCAGGCAATAATGGAGGCGATGGCCTAGTCGCAGCACGCCATCTTGCTCAATACGGCTACAACCCCTCCATCTACTATCCCAAGGAGGGCAAGAATGAGCTTTACCAGGTACTCTTACCCTCAATCCAACATCCTCTTCGTCAGCTTTTGGCATAGTATTCTAAATCAACCAGCGTCTAAAAACCCAACTCAACAACCTCTCCATCCCCTTCGTCAGCGACTTCAGCGAAGCCCTCAAATCGACGCACTTCATCGTCGACGCCATCTTCGGTTTCTCGTTCGGTGGTCCTCTCCGTGACCCATTTCCCTCCATTATCTCACAGATAGAGTCTGCCTCTGTTCCTGTGTTGAGTGTTGATGCGCCTAGTTCTTGGGATATCCAGGAGGGTCCGCCGAAGGAGGGACCGGGTGCGAAGTTCATGCCGCAGAGCTTGATTAGTCTGTCGGCGCCGAAGCCGTGCGTGAAGTACTACAAGGGGAGGCATTTTATTGGAGGGAGGTTCTTGACGAATGCGATTGTGGAGAAGTATGGGTTGGATTTGCCGCAATATCCTGGGATTGATCAGGTTTTGGAGATCGGTGTTGATGCGGAGGGCAGGCTTTAGAGTGTATATGAGCCCGGTGTATATGCGCCGTATGCGTCGATGGACTATGAATTAACGACCAAAATGAGAAATGTTTAGGAGCTACACTGTTATTCATTCAGATCATAGGGTAATCCTGCTAATACTAGAAAAGATGCATTTGCCATTAAGAATCATCATGCCAACAGCTCTTTGATTTCACCAATAACACCCTTCACGCGCGGTTCCTTACCAATAGCACTTCCTGATACATTCCCAAGTATTGACCCGACATCATAGACATCCTTAGCCGCACTCTTAACCTCTTCACCAAGAGACTTTATCAAAGTTCCCAGAGCGACGAGACTGCGGTAGACTGCCTCCGAATCCTTTTCACCCGAGAGCATCTTGGTTAATTCCTCGATGAGCACCAAGCCCCTTTCAGAGGACTCTGGCGCTGATTCACGGCCTTCAGTTGTGAAGTACACGGCATAGTTGATGTAAAGGGTTGCAACAGCAATGGTGAGGTTGCGGTTGGGTGTCCCGTTGCTAGCTAGAGACGACTTGATCCCAGCTAGAATCTGGTCGAATTTGCTCGTGACCAGCTCACGGCCGGGTTCGGTTTCAAACAAATTGGCCAGCATACGGACTGTAAGCATGGCGTTGTTCACATTGAGCGGAGGGTTGAATACACCGCTCGATTGGATACCCGACACAAGGTCCTGCCCGTTGTATGCTGTCGTTGCAGTGATTGGAGTCGCTGAAGTCAGTAAACGGAGGAGATCCAGACCAGGGAGTCGATTCGCAACTGGCCATGTCGTTGCAACCTTAAACAAGTAGCCCACTCCGAGCTCTACTGTTGGCGATTGTTTAAGGGTTCCGGACGACTCGAGTTCGCTGCACAGTGCAATGACTGTATCCATTTCGGATGGTCCAAGAGAGACTTCCTTCGACCCCCCAGATACGAGCTGATCATTCAGCTCGTGTAGCTTCTTGGCGACCACTTTCAGGTTAGCAGACTTGATTGAGAGATACGTCTTTTGAGGGAGGACTTTTGGCCGCGACTCAGGCACGGAGGGTGCTTCTGCTTCTCCAGGGCGATAACGTCTCTCTGTACCCCAAGGCTCAGGGCCGGTGGCTGCCTCCTGCGGGCCGAGAGTAGCACCCTGAGTATTCTGGATTATGAATTGAGCAACCTGTTCAAGGTAACTGACGGGCAGTTCGTTGTCCCCAATGAATTTGGTTGCCACGTCGTACGGGTTTTGTGAGACGTTGAACGGAAGTTTGAGAGGGGGCTTGCCATCCTCGACGTCGACGTCGAAAACATAATCGTAGTCTTGCCCAGCATATGTTGTCTTAGACCCACTGCCAGCTGCATCGACGACCGTGCCCACTGCTATCCATTCTTGTGTGGCTGATGACCATGTGTGGGCCGTAACGCTGCCGTTGTATTCCCGGATCATCTGCACCTGACCCTCCTTGGTGCCAGACTTCTGCTTGAGGAAATCAGGACCCGGTAATTTCTCTTTATTAATCTTTCCTACTTGCTGCTCAGGGATGGCGGACTCTCGCACGGCGCTGTCAAACTGCTGCACCACTTCCGGACTCGCCTGGCGCTCGGGACTTCTGCTGAAGACCCGGGTTATCCGATCACTTGCACCAGTGACGATGTCTCCATTCTCTTTACAAGTAGCGATACTCCATACGGAGATTGCAGGATGGGTAATGGTCTGCACGCACTGTGTCCCATTCCACACTCGAACGGTTCGGTCTTCGCCAGAGCTCACCAACTCGCCAGACGGCAAGACATCCAACGAATATATGAAACTCTCATGGCCATGTAGCTCCGCAACCTGCGCACCCTGGATGGTAAAAAGCCGAATTACACCGTCATTGCCCGCAGAGGCGAACTGGGCGCCGGTAGGATGGGATGGGGACAATTTGCAGAGGGCACGAACGACGTCACGGGAGTCTTTTATGCTTCGTAGGAGGTTTCCGGCTGTATCGAATATCCGGATGATCTTGTCGGCGCAGCCTATCAAGCGTGTAAGTGTCTGACAAATAGTCGCACGTAACAAAGATCCTTACCAGTAATGATGGTGTTCTGGTCATATGCCAACACCGTCCAGACGCTACCTTCGTGGCCTTCCATCACAACATCACATTCCCACTTTCCAATTCTCCATAATCTTGCCGTAGAATCCCAGCTTCCACTGACAATCCACCCTCCTTCAGGACAAACATCTAATGAGCAAACATTGTGACCATGACCCAGAAGCATAGCATCCGCATTGCCATCAACTGTTTTGCCCGGTTGTCTCGCTTCAATAATTGTATCCTGACCACCCGAGAAAATCAAGCCTTCGGGGAATTCAGGCGTTGGAGGGTAATATGCTAAGGTGTTGATGAATGCAGTGCTGTGAGTCGTGATGGTGTAATCGTAAGCCGGCGGCGGGGTAGAGACCAGCTTCCACAGCCGAACTGTTGCATCTCGAGAAGCTGAGAGCACAGCATTGGGGTTGGGATAGGCCACGGCACGGACCTTTGAGAGAAATTCGGAAAGTAATCAGTATCTGGATGGAGAAGGTGGCTAAGGGGTTGTTTGGCTATTGCCGGAGCGGGCCTTACATCATCGCCGTGGCCTTCCAAAGACGCGGAGATCTTGAAGTCAGCCATACATACGACTGTCACCGCAGAGTCGTGGAGGTAGAGGAAGTAGGGGAGGAGAGTAAAGGTGGCCGGGAGAATCCAGCAGAAAGAGTTTATTGACAAATGGACAAAAAGAGGAGGTGGATTGACAATGCAGCGTGAATGACTGTTGGCCGGGGTCAATTGTACATCATATCACGTGGGCGGTGGGATTGTATTGGAAGTTGCTAGAAATGTATTTATATGTCGACAGCGCCAAACTCGCGACCTACTGCTCGCGATTTCCCAGCCAGCCACTGAGCACAAACGCTGCTACCACCAGTTTTATGTCCGACGTCATTATGGGGGAAGCCCCGGGAGCCCACGAGACCCCAACCGCTTTCCCCCGAGAGCCCACCATCCCGAAAAGACCGCCGAAACGACCGAGACCAGAAACTCTGAAGAAAGCTATAGAGCCCCCTGTTATCCCTCAAAACCTGCTACGACCTGGATAACTCAATCAAAATACGCCTCCCGAATCCCCTCCCCACGGATCCCCGCAAAGCCAACTAGAACTGGAGCTCCAAAGCCACATTACAGCAGCAGTGGCTTCTCGCACGGCACAGATAAAGACTGCAGGAGAGGAAGTCATGGAGCTCATCTTCATGGTTAACCAGAAAATCACCAAGTGGGAGGAGAAGAGCCTTCAAGGAGCTGCCTCCTTGGGCAAGGATTTTAGAACCTGGTCCTCAATTTCAGCTCAAACCTAGCAATGGGACACCCTGCCAAAGCAGAGAACCATCAACCCCCATCCTCTAAGCACAACGGCTATGCTGAAGCTGCTGGATCTTCACCTAGTGCTACCAAAGCACTACCCAAGGCACCTAAGTCCCCTTACAAATCACCATTACCTGAGAAGCCCCCCCGCATCTTCCTACGCCTCCCAGAGGACCACCCTGCCCGCTGAGCCAGCCCGCACACCACTATGGATATACTGAGGAAACACCTGGACAAGACCTGCTCTACAGCTGTGAAAGAAATTCAACAGGTGCCCTCCGGCCTAGCAATCTGGCCTAGAGATGGCCTGGGCCTCCACTTGCTCACTGAACGTAAAGAGGCTCTAGAGAACTGTATCCAGGGAGCCAAGGCTGAGGTTGAACAGAATTGGGCCATATTCACCCTTCCAAATGCCCCACAAGAGTATACCAGCTATGACAGGACCCAAGTAACACATGGCCCTAGAGGAATTCAAGCTCCAGACAGGCCTCTCCCCTCTGAAGTTCTACTGATCAAACAAGAACCCACCCTCTGGCACCCTTATCATGGCCATCCCAGAGAATCAAGCCCAGATAGTCCTAAGTGGGTCCACCTCTATGGCAAGTATGTACAGATTAAGCGGAAGCCCTTCTGAACCCACATAGAACAATGCATGTGATGCTGGGACTACCATAACCCCTGGACCTGCACCTGTACTCCCAGATGCTGCATTTGCAGCAAAAGAGATCACACTGAAGAGACCCATTCCTCTTCCAATGATGAAGACAAGACCTCAGACCTGTGCTGCACCAACTGCTGCAGACCTTTCCCAGCAGACCACTCTAACTGCCCCACCAGACCTACCATACAACAGGGAGTCATACAGCGTATCCAGATTACAAGTCATTGCAGTCAGAAAAGCGGGTGCATGCCAACGCATGCTCCAAGACCAGACAGCTACAAATGAACCCCCCAGAAGCTTGGGCTCCTTACCTACAAGAGCACAGCCTCATTCATGTTAGATAGGCTATCTCATCTACAGATCCTCCAACTCAACGTTGACTGAAACTGAGAAGCGCATGAAACCGCGCTTCAACTGGCTTTTGAAGACAACTGTCATGCAGTGCTAATTCAGGAGCCCTGGATCTTCACAGACTGTGTCACGGAGCTCGGCCAGGTTAATGGAACATCAACTCATGTGTTCTACCTAGGTAGCTATCGACGGGAATAATTGACATGAGGAAGGAAGGAGGTAACGCCATATTTATCAACAAAGCAACAAAGCAAACAACCACATCTCACGTGATAACCAGCCAACGTGACCAGGCCGTCACAGACTGCTCCCATTGAATATCTAAAGACCACCCATCCTTCCACCAACTCACCTTAATTGAAGATTGGTCAGCTAGACCCTAAGTTTTCATATACATTCAGAATCACCCACACCTGAAAGCGAACTAGTTCCTTTCGGACCACCTGTCACAACCTGGCTTCTCTCGTATCGTTCCTAGGGTTCTAGCTAGCTGTATTTTGAGACTGAACACTTACCCTAAGTGCTCCCAATGTGTCTGTATGCCCAATGCCCCTCCGGGTCCGGTTCACGATGCGTCGATGGGTATATCGCCACCTCCAGACTCCGTAGATAATCAACAGGTAGAATCGATAAAGGTAACGAATAGAGAAACAAGGCCAACCGAGCATGTACGCTGGGTTGTTGGTTAAGTGCAGACGAGTCAGAAACTAGAAAGGTAACCAATGCTTGGTTAACTAGATTGATCGCAAAGAACTAAGCTAAGTACATGAATGAGTGTCCTTATATATTGTCTCCTTCTCCTGGTATGATGTTCCCGTAGTATACTAGTATACCTATACCAGGCTGATGGTATAACATCCGTCTTGTATATTGGTATATGAAGCGGGGTCTCTCGGATCGTAGCTCAAAAGGGAAATCGGGGGTCGATTATTCCGGACTAAACGAGGTCTAT